>CAHIKZ030000883.1:190000-207500 GCA_903632075.3 Acanthosepion pharaonis | reverse complement strand
GTATGCACAAATGTCTGATTTCATTGTTAAAATCATTAATAGTTTGAAGAAGTTCTTTCTAATGATGAAACACGTCACATAGTAGATTCTTTTCATCTTTTTCATATCTTCCATAATTAATGTTATGTTATTAACATCTGTATTCAAATTTGTCACATGTAATAGAATACATATGATATATCTGTATACTAAATTAAGTATACATCTGTATATTAAATTTATCACGTGTAAAATAATGTATTTATTAACTTCTGGATTCTGTCAAATTAACCTCAGCTGTATCGATGGTATGTGGTTGCAGATCTTACTTTAAACATTTGATCTTCTTCCTGCAAGGATGTGAGTGATTCTATATTTCCCTTATAGATTGTGTATTTATATAATTCCCTGTTATCTCGTTGTTATAGCCTAAGTTCAGCTGGGTGCAAGTCCTAATGCTGTCTTGATCGTGTGAAAAGACGAAAAAGAGACACTACTTGGTTTCAGCGAGAAAATTATAGAAAGAAAGAAGGGAAGATAGAAGTATTTAACGTCTGTTTCAATGAAATTGAAAAATTGCCAATTTCAAATCTTTTCATTTGTACCCCCTTACTTCCTAAAATAACGACCAGCATTCATATTTATGACTAGCAGTAGAGCCCAGCGTTGCCCGGGGATGTAACAGTAAGAGATAGATCAAGTATCGACCATCATAAAGACTGAAAAATAAAATTGACAAAGATTATTGTTTAAGGTTGACGGACACGCATGTCTTAATTAGTTTTTTTTTTTTTACGAATTGGTCAAACCAAACTCAAACAAAAACATTATTTTTAATCGTTATGAGTCTACCGATTGAATAGAATTTTATTATAAACAATTGTCTTGTAAATGGAATTTTTAAAGCATTCTGAATGTAAAAATAAAGAAAAAAGTGTGCAAGACAATAAGAAACATTAACTGCCAAAAAAAAGTGAAGTTTTTTTTTTTAAATCGGTTGAAAAATGTATATATAAACGAACAGACACACACACAAACAACCTGGGTTTTATAATAAGTATAACTCGATATGAGTTGTCCCCCTTTCATTCTCGTGATGCCTCTTAATCGTGTTTTCAAATTGATTTCGTGCAAAAACAATTGTGTTTTTCCAAGTTTTGGCACTGTTAGAACAACCGCAAGGCAATTTAACGTAGTCTTGTGAAGTTTTGTTGAAATCGGTTGATAAATGTAGGAAATCCGATCCAATATATAAATGCCCACACACACACACACACACACACACACACACACACACACACACACACAATCTGCGTTTTATAATAAGTAAGATTGTTATTGCAATATTTTGTTAAATTTGTTAATTTCAAATATTTAACGATGCGATAGGGGAATTTTTATGGATATTTTATTGTCACCATGAGTTTATTCATTTATTAACTTAAGAATTAAGTTTATAAAATCATAAAATCCAAATGGGAAAACAGTGAAATTTTCACCGGTGTTTTTCGTATATTATTAAATATATAATATTATTTCATTATGCAATGTATATGTTAGGCATATAATATTACTGGCTTTTTTTTAGGGTACCTTGAAGCGGTGTAATAGTTAGCAAGTTTATCTCGCTAGAGAACAATTACCACTGGGTAGTGAGTTCGATTCTCACTGGATACCCCATACTTTATGCCTTGTGCGAAATCTAAGCTACGCTTGGAAAATCACTACATTTAGTGGCGCATAGGCGCCTCGAGGAGGTGTATTGGTTAGTAAGCTTGTCGCGCTAGAACAATTACGACTGTGTAATGAGTTCGATCCTCACTGGGTGCCCTGTACTTTCGGGCCTTGTGCCACATCTAAGCTACGCTTGGAAAATTACTATAATTTTACTGGCTACCACTCGTTAAAATTAACTAAAGAATAAAGAGTCGAATGTTTATATTATGGCTGTATAATATAAACCAAAACGAATTCAAGGCATAAACAGTCTAGTGAAACTAAACATTAGCATTTATACAAATTTATTGCACTTCATGGCATTATTATAGACGGTTATCCGTATTCTTAAATTATGTGTCGTTTACCGCAACGTTATAAAAGCTATTGTATCTTTTCGCCGTTACGACGGTATAACAGGCAAACAGTGCATTTTTGAATTCTTGAGGCATCTTACAGTTTCAAAATCGCCTCAAGTGAATTTTTCAGAGATAAATACCTGAGGTCATAGATTGCAATAAATAATTATATATATATATATATATATATATATATATATATATATTTAATTTCAGTTATAGGTGCAGTTCAATTTATAACTACATGAATCATTCATACATGAATACATTCTATATTTGTTTTTTCTATGAATGATTCATGTAATTATATATATATATATATATATATATATATATATATATATATATATATATATATATATATATATATATATATATATATATATGATTTATAAACGATTGCAAATGAATGGCTGCTTGTTCCCGAGTGATTATTATTATTTAATATGATTTCTTGAATTTTCAGGTTGGCAGACAAAACTAAATATCGTAGTTTTTAAATAAATGGAGTATATACTCAAATATGACTATCCAATAAAAACAACTTTAAAGTAATAAAAATATGTAAAATTAATTTAAAAAATCCATTAATTCTTTAGAAATTGCTCGTTATACACACACACACACACACACACACACACACACACATACATATATATATATATATATATGTATATAAATATATGTATAGTTTATGCAAAACTAGGTAATCCGTATGGGTAGACCCAAGGAGGATGATATCCAGAGAGCTCAATGTAAATTCAGAGCAAATAAATTTGAATAAAAACAGACCACTTTAAGGTTCCATGTAAGGTTCAACCTTTGTGAGTAAAGTCTGATGATCCAGAGTCCTTTAAAGGGCTCTGGCAAAAATAACTTATTTCATGGAACCTTAAAGCGCTCTGTTTTTATTCATATATATATATATATATATATATATATATATATATATATATATATATATATATATATATGTGTGTGTGTGTGTGTGTGTGTGTGTGTGTGTGTAGCTGTTTTTTATTTTCTAAAATTCTTAATATTTATAACCTGATTCCCTGTTTTAATCACTTTATTCAAAGAATATGAAGTATAAGCATAATTGGAGATGTTTTTGTTTATTTCAGCTTTTAAGTTAACCTCATAGCTACTAAACTCAGCAGAGGTGTTTGAAGTAATTTTTTAAAATTATTATTAATTTAAGGCCTTTATTTCCTTTATCTTAATTCCTTTTCACGACAATGACTCTGACCATCTGTCTTGGCAATGAGTTAACAACATGGATCTTAAATAAACAGTAAGTTCTGTGAATAACGTTTATTCACAACCCTTTTACCTGTTTGTCAGTTTAAGGTATATATTTTGTGCTGTTTAAATATGTCATAGTAGCGTTTACTTCAAACTTTCCATGAAAAACATGAAAATAAATTAACAACACCCCAAAATAACCTCACTTGAAAATGGCTAATTGGCCGAAAGCGCTTACGGCAGTGGTTAATTTTTGCACTCCCTTACTCCTAGCAAATGGGAAAAAAAATGTAAGAATAGTGGAAAAACTAAATAAAAAATGAATCAAATTTTCCTTGTCCGTCATACTCAATATATATATATATATATTAATATATATCTATTAATAAATATACACATTTCAAAACATATACATACATATTTTCAAAATAAAACCTTTAATTACCGTTTATAAAACGTAAATCCCGTGTATCTTAAATACAAAATATTTTTTCTTTTTTTTATAGTTTTAATAGAAAATTAAAAAAAAATTAAACTCTGTTTATGTTAAATATAAAATATAAATCCCATTTATTTTAAATAAAGGTTTTTATAGTTTCAAGTTCGTTTATTTTAATACATAATACCACTTATCCTAAATATAAAATAAAACCATTACCAATTACAAACCAAATACCATTATTTTATTAACAGAAGCACTTAATGTGCGATATATATATATATATATATATATATATATATATATATATATATATATATATATATATATATATATATATATCAGACCACCAGGATAATTTGATTTATGTTTATTTAATTTTATATTTAGTTTTATATATAGTTTATTTAGGTTTATATATATATATATATATATATATATATATATATATATATATATATAAACATTTTTTTCAAAAAGACGCCATTTTGTGTAAACAGACTCCCCACGTGGATGCTTTCCTGACAACTACTGTCTTGGACCTCTTCAAATCAAGGTTTATCTATTCCGGTTATACTCAAAATGCTCAACTCTTACCACCTCCTCTTTCATTCATCTCCAACACAGCATTCCTCATTGTCATTTATCAGTAACTCTCCACTTTGAGGGACTCTCGAACCTTGTAATAGGTGAAATTTGGTGTAAGTAATCTAGTTAGCTTTGTTTTAGGCAAAGATACCAGCGCAACGTAGAAGCTGATCAGAAACGAACTTGTTTATCAGCGACGTTCTAAGGACGTATTGCTCAACGTTTGGCGCACTTTAGTTTAATTCTGGTTACAGGACTACAGCCGCAGAGGACACGAAGTAGGAATGGAACTCCCTACAATAAAGATGTTCTACGAGACTAGCTTGCTAATCATCGTCCTATGGCCGGCATCCTGAAAATACATGAAGGGTAAAAAGATATCCAAATTACGTGGTAGATAGACAGACCAACAAACTACTCGACAGACAGATACCAGAGGGAGATGGTGATATACTTGTGGGGGAAAGTTTCGTACTAAATCATTCTTACCTTTCTTTTATTTACTTACTTGTTGGTATGGCGATGCACTGCATATGAATCATTAGAATGAGTTCCGGACGTTTACATCGAAGAGAAAGTTGGCCATGTTTCGTGGGCACTACAATAATTCCTTACACCCACAGTTTTCTGTTCGTCTCTTTCACTAAAAAATTTACACCCACTTTCCCACTCCGCCTCCATCTTCTTATCGTCATCATCGTCGTCCCATAACCTGAATGCCGCCTTCGTGGTATTTTGACTGCCTCGCAAGCCAAGCGAAATCAGATTTAAATGGCGTAAAACACAACAAAAACAACAGCAACAACAACAAAAAATGTAATAAAAAAGTTAGTGCCATCATCTGTAACAATTTGAAGTAAAAAAAAAACAAACTATCATGCCCTATTTCTCTATCACACTCGACAAAATACCATTGGTTAGTGAACTTCATTGAACAATCGTAATAATATTGACAAAAACTCCTTCTCATATGTTGAGCAGAGAGAGAAAAATGACAAAAAACATCCCTCTCGTATGTTGAACAGAGAGAGAAAAAAATGACAAAAAACATCCCTCTTGTATGTTGAACGGAAAGAGAAAAAATGACAAAAAAATTCCTCTCGTATATTGAATAGAAAGAGAAAAGTGACTAAAAACATCTCTCTTGTAGAACTGAGAGAGAAAAAAATGACAAAAAACATCCCTCTCGTATATTGAACAGAGAGAGAAAAAATGACAAAAAACATCCCACTTGTATGTTGAACAGAAAGAGAAAAATGACAAAAAACATCTCTCTTGTAGAACTGAGAGAGAAAAAAATGACAAAAAACATACCTCTCGTATGTTGAACAGAGAGAGAAAAAATGACAAAAAACATCCCTCTCATATGTTGAACAGAGAGAGAAAAAATGACAAAAACCTTACCTCTCGGATGTTGAACAGAAAGAGAAAAAATGACAAAAAACATCCCTCTTGTATGTTGAACAGAAAGAGAAAAATGACAAAAACATATCTCTTGTATGTTGAACAGAGAGAGAGAGAGAGAGAGAGAGAGAGAGAGAGAGCGAGAGAGAGAGAGAGAGAGAAAAATACTGAACAAAAGGCACGGTTTTATTTCGAATCATTTAACCACTTATTATTCGCACGGAAAATTATAGAAAGCAGAGTATGAATGTGTTGAAAAATCTTTATTAGTCGTTTTTAAACATAAATTGCCTGGAGAAATCCACGTCACTGCATCGCGACGTGTTTCCCTGAAGTGTTGTGTTTTTCTTTAACAACGCCTTCTTACTGAATATAAGTCAGAAATCATTTGGTCACATTATCTATGATCAGTTTTTTTTTATGTCTGAAACTGAAATCTGGTTACTGCTTTATCCATGATGATGATCTAAAACCTAGTTCTAAATTAGTCTCTAAATAACTTCAAGATAACTGAAGACATTTGGAAACTCATGGTAAAGTTAAAAAGGCACGTGAGAGGAAGAAAAACACACAAAGTATGGCAAAATATCGCAGAAGATATTTGTGCTAAGTTAATAACAATTTACCGAAAAGCTTATTAAGTACGTTACTCGCAGCTTCCCTCTGTCTCTTCGTCAAACTTTTTTCCTTATTATCAGCCCCATAAATTTCAACTCTTTTTTTATTTTAAGTACAATTTATAATAGGAATAGATAGGTTAGTCTATCGCCCGGTTCACACTCCACCTCGGTCTATTCAACAGGAGTAGACATTATCCATTGTTTCTTGTTTAGAATTGGGTTTCCGGTTTCTTAAAGATGTTTACTTCAACTCTATACTCCAAACGTCTCAGCTTAAAACTCTGAACTTTTATTTACTTTTGATTAACTTTTTTTTTTCTCAATAGGAGTAGATAGATTCGCCTATCGTCACACCGCTCCCTGATCTTTTGAAAAGGATTAGTCTGTCCCATGTTTCCTGTTTAAGATTGGGATTCCGTTTCATTCTAAATTCTTTCCCTGCTGTTCCACTTCCGGTGGCCTCTTTGCGATTCGGTGGCATTATCATTTTGCTTGGAATGGTGCCTCTTACCTCTGTAATATTCTACCTAGAGTGGCCCTTGGGCCTTGTAAAGTGTAAACGTCATTATAAAAAAATATTTTACTGTCTTGATAAAATTATCGCGTTCTTATACCTCAGCTGAATACTTACTGCTCCGTTGAGAGTTCCTAGTGCCACCAAGAGTAGATTGTGCTTTAGTGGCATTAACGCCTTGCTTGGGGTGAATTGATTTAAAAAAAACTGAAATAGGATGTTCAATTGAACATTCATCTTCTCATCTGATTAATTTGAGGCATGAAATTATATCTTTCTTTTGTAAAAAAATTAAATTGCTATTTAAAATTAAACATTTGTGTTTATATATAAATGCTGAGGACAAAGACAGTCCGATATGATGTTTAATTTCGTTCTGGCAATTCCTGTGACGACGCCGATGCCAAGTTACGTTGGCCACAGGCTTTCACTTGGGAAGCATCGGTAGCGTGGAGAGGGCAGACGTGCTGCATGGCCAACCGCCGATCTCTCATCAAACTCGCCCGGGGACTGCGCACTAGAGGCGATGTTACATAGCGAACCTCTGTCTTATATAAATTCTTTACGTGTCCGTTATCTTTGTAATTATTTTCAATAGGTTTTAAAAATCAGACCATACCGATAATTTCCGGCAACAATACACACACACACACACACACACACACACACACACACACACACACACACACACACACACAAACGTACACGCACACACAGACACACAAACACAAACGCACATGCATACACAAACACACACACACACACACATACACACACACGCGCACATACACAAACACACACGCATATGCACACACACGCACGCACACGCATACACACACACGCACACACATACATACACACGCATACACACATACACACACACGCACACATACGCAAACACACACGCACATGCACACACAAACACACACACGCATAAACACACGCACACACATACATACACACGCAAACACACACACAAGCACACACACATACACACACGCACACATACACAAACACACACGTACATGACACACACAAACACACATACGCACACACACACACGCACACACATACATACACACGCAAACACACACACACGCGCACAAGCACACACACATACACACAAAAACCCACACTTTTAGACCGACAGGCAAATAAACATATGCATATATCCAAACAAGTTTGATTAAATAATTCAATTTTTTTTTGTTTTTGTTTTGTTTTTTGTTTAAGGTAGTAAACTTAAGAACTTAGAAGCGTAAATTTCATAAAGCTTCTTAAAAACTGAATTTTTAGTCAATATAATATTAAATAATTGCTGAAAATATGTTAATTTGTAAAAATTACTGGGTAGTTTAAAACTACCTAAAAAAAATGTGTTCATTTAGTTTTCATAAATATGTCATTTCTGGTCATCCATAAGATCTGTCATCACCTTGAAAGCTTCTCGATAAATCAAATAACGATCAAAGAAAGAGAAACCCATCGCTAAGAAATCCTTGTATATTGTTTTTTTTTTATACTATAAGTAATATTTATTTCAAATCAAATTAATTTAACTTTAAATTTTCTAATTTTACTCAAATAACGTGTCACAAATCTACAATTTAATTTTGAATGAATTTTAAACCCGATAAATTTGTTTGTTTACAAATTTCTTAAAATTAAGAAAATGCTTAAATTTTTTTTCTTTTTAAATCGAGCGATTATTTGATATTCCAATCTATATAATTTCTACCTTAAATACACCAGCATATTTTACTTACTGGAAATAATAAATTTAATCACTTAGCTTTAAATTAAAACTAGAATGAGATCTTCAAGAATGCTTTTTCATTTTTAAAATTTAATGTTAAAAATTAGGTATCGAAAATTCAGTGGAAGTACATAGTTTTAAGGTTTGCTATATTTATGAGTTAAGACATCAAGGAATGGAGGATGTGTAAATATAAAGTTGGACATTGAGATCAACACGCAGCGGCGACAGTCTTTTCCCTGCTTAAACGCATTCGTCAGTCCATGTGCGTTGTATTTTGGCTCGTCTGTTTATATAGGCTGATCCGTGGTGCATTATGGGTACTTCTATTGTAATCGTTATTGGGGAGCGGTAATGGTTATTTTTCAAATTATTCTAGGGGTTAATGAGTGGAAATCATTGTGGAACTGAATGCCGTTTTGAGGCTATTTTATATTGCTATTTGTTAACTTTATTATCAATTGCTTTGCAATTTGTTGACGATTGTCATTATTACATTTGCTTGTGCTTATGTGTGCATTCGTAGTTTGTTCATTTGTTTATGATTTATTTAATTTATGTTCTTATTTATTGATTTGGATTAATTTATTATATTTATTTGTTTATTTTTAATATAATTATTTTGCTTATGGCACTCTGTATATTTTATATCTTATCCCACTCTAAATACACGCATCTTCCAACCACCCACCGTCAATAATCAAGCAGATCCAATAAACAGCAGGTTATCTGATAATTCCTCCAGGGAAACCATTTTCACCGAAGCCAAGAAAGACTAGCAAACAGCCCTAAAAGATAGCGGATTTTCGCCAACACTCACATATTCATCCCACAGCACAAAAATGCAAACAGGGTAAGATATATCATATGATTCAACCCACCGTATAACCAAAACGTAAAAACAAATGTCGGAAAAATATTCATTAAACTCATTCGCAAACGCTTCTCCCGTGAAGCACTCTCCATATCAAAACAAAAATACAGTAAAAAAACAGCTATAATTGCACCGAGAACTTGACACAAATAATAAAAACACAACACGAAAACAATCAACAAACCACCTGCACAAATCAAACCCACGTGTAACTGCAGAACAAAAAACTAATGTCCCTTAAACGACAATTTATTACCAGAACCATGTAATATATCAATCAAGTGTACAATCAGGAGATAACGAAGAAAGAATATGCGTAGGAGTAACTGAAGGACCCTGAAAAGAAAGAAACTATTCACACAAAACATCTTTTACAAGTAGTAAATACACGAACAGCACAATGCTTTCTAAATATATATGGGAAATTAAAGGCAAAAAAATCACAACAAATATATATCATGGAAAATAAAGAAAAACAGTATAAGCCTATAACAATCAACCCCAAAGCTGTAAACTCTGTCTGGAGGAGAAAATACACTTACCTACACAGACCAACATATTATAACATGGGGGAGAAAATACACTTACCTACACAGACCAACATATTATAACATGGGCGAGAAAATACACTTACCTACACAGACCAACATATTATAACATGGGGGAGAAAATATACTTACCTACACAGACCAACATATTATAACATGGGGGAGAAAATACACTTACCTACACAGACCAACATATTATAACATGGGCGAGAAAATACACTTACCTACACAGACCAACATATTATAACATGGGCGAGAAAATACACTTAGCTACACAGACCAACATATTATAACATGGGGGAGAAAATACACTTACCTACACAGACCAACATATTATAACATGGGCGAGAAAATACACTTACCTACACAGACCAACATATTATAACATGGGGAGAAAATACACTTACCTACACACAGACCAACATATTATAACATGGGGAGAAAATACACTTACCTACACAGACCAACATATTATAACATGGGGGAGAAAATACACTTACCTACACAGACCAACATATTATAACATGGGGGAGAAAATACACTAACCTACACAGACCAACATATTATAACATGGGCGAGAAAATACACTTACCTACACAGACCAACATATTATAACATGGGGGAGAAAATACACTTACCTGCACAGACCAACATATTATAACATGGGGGAGAAAATACACTTACCTACACAGACCAACATATTATAACATGGGGGAGAAAATACACTTACCTACACAGACCAACATATTATAACATGGGGGAGAAAATACACTTACCTACACAGACCAACATATTATAACATGGGCGAGAAAATACACTTTCCTACACAGACCAACATATTATAACATGGAGAAAATACACTTACCTACACAGACCAACATATTATAACATGGGCGAGAAAATACACTTACCTACACAGACCAACATATTATAACATGTGCGAGAAAATACACTTACCTACACAGACCAACATATTATAACATGGAAAAAATACACTTACCTACACAGACCAACATATTATAACATGGGGAGAAAATACACTTACCTACAAAACATATTATAACATGGGGAGAAAATACACTTACCTACACAGACCAACATATTATAACATGGGGGAGAAAATACACTTACCTACACAGACCAACATATTATAACATGGGGAGAAAATACACTTACCTGCACAGACCAACATATTATAACATGGGGAGAAAATACACTTACCTACACAGACCAACATATTATAACATGGGGAGAAAATACACTTACCTACACAGACCAACATATTATAACATGGGGAGAAAATACACTAACCTACACAGACCAACATATTATAACATGGGCGAGAAAATACACTTACCTACACAGACCAACATATTATAACATGGGGAGAAAATACACTTACCTGCACAGACCAACATATTATAACATGGGCGAGAAAATACACTTACCTACACAGACCAACATATTATAACATGGGGAGAAAATACACTTACCTACACAGACCAACATATTATAACATGGGGGAGAAAATACACTTACCTACACATACCAACATATTATAACATGGGCGAGAAAATACACTTTCCTACACAGACCAACATATTATAACATGGAGAAAATACACTTACCTACACAGACCAACAAAAAATAGCCTAGGGTTAAATCACTTAAATAAATTTGTATCTATAAAAATTATTCCTATTCTCAAAAATCTGTTATTGAAATATTCAGTCGCAAAAAAATCCCCAAAACGATCTATAATGTTTCGATTTTAAATAAACTATAAAGTTGTAAAAACGTTAACATATTAACATATCGGCAAATCCTCGGCGTTTACACAGTTCACCGTGGTTCACCTAATCAGGAATATTTTCATTTTTTTAGTCCTAGCAGTTCAGACATTCACAGCTAGGAACGCCATGCCACATAAAGCCATGCCACATAAACATATACACTCATTCACTTAGTATTTGATTGGTGAGAAGAAAGTTCCTCTCAGACATTTGTCCTACAAACCTGTTATATTGTAGGACAGACTCCCGGGATAATACTTCTTCGATCAGTAAAATCTCAAGCTTTTCAATTCTCGTATGAAGCGTTATTCTCTCTCTCTCTCTCTCTCTCTCTCTCTCTCTCTCTCTCTCTCTCTCTCTCTCTATATATATATATATATATATATATATATATATATAGAAATTATTAGGAGGATTTGAGATAATTAAAATTAAGTAATTCATCGAGTCGATGAATTCCTTAATTATAATTATCTCAAATCCTCCTAATAACTTCTATCACTTGTATATCCTTGCTTGAGCCGGCTTCTAATACTCTGGATGGAGCGGCTTGGAGATAGTAGTCGTGGCTCGTGGGGGCAGAGTCCTATGGGTTAGGGAAACTCGGATGAGTTCCACTACGAAATATGTGATGGAGCGTCGCTATATCGAGTCTAATTCGCTAACTCTTCGTCACTGACGCACGTCTGTATAGTTGGTATGACGTTTGCCTGATAGCATAACTGTCCGGGTTTCAGTTCTCGGTAGTGGATGCGCACTGTTGCTGAGTCAGAAATATAGGATGAAACAGCTGTCCTGTGCTTTCTGCATTCTGTTGAGGTTTTTTCTAGACTCGATGAATTACTTAATTTATATATATATATATATATATATATATATATATACACTCACCTGCTTTCTCCCCTGTACTACAATTTCATTCAGTAACCGTCTATCTTGAGTGATTCTTGGCCATTGCATTTTGGGAAAAGTAGCAGAAAAAAAGACTGTATTCAAGCTCTATTTTACAAAATAAACACTAGGAACTTTTGCTCACACATAATATTTTGAAATGAAGAAATAAGGCGCTACGTACTTAAGAAATGGTTATATTTAAGTAAATTATCAATTGGTTGAGCCAGTCATTTAGAAAATATTTTAGGACATTAGAGAAAGAAAACAACATAAAAAGATTTTTAGAAATTTACTTAAAAGTATTCAGTTACCGGATTTCGCCTCGAATTTAAAGTGCATTTATACACATAAACTGATTCAGATAAGAAAAATATTTCTAAGCTGCCCGCCATAATGTATATGGTGAAATTCGCTGAGATTTAGCTGAAGAGTTTAAAATCACACTGATAGCTCCCATAGTGTATCCTTGTGCCAGGCTAGATTAAACATAATAAATATATCCTCCTTACTATATAACCCTGCACCGAAGGCCGCAGTGAGCCAATAAATGACCTAATCTTGTTAGACATTGCTAATAAGCTGATGACTCGTTCGGTACTATACTTAAGCAGTCTTATGTCAGACTATTCTATGCATAATAAATGTTTTAACCAAATTATTTTATGACTGACCTCCACCTCGTTCAGGAATGTCTAAATTATCAGCTATCTGCAGCCGTTTTCTCATAACAATGATTAATAGTTTACGTCTCAAAGAAGACATCCCTTCAGATCTTTAAGTTTGTTATCACAGAATCACAAATAAAGAACTTCAAATGAAAAAAAAACAACACATTACTTCAAGACAACAGCTAAAATGGATAGCACATTTAACTAGAAGTGAGAATAATGATATAATCAAGATATTGACTTTCACCACTATATTAAACAAAAGGTTAGGAAGGAAACTTCCATCAATACTAGAAAAAGCGATATCTTCGGTCAAAAAACAGCAAATCTTTTCTATGTGGAAACAGTTGATCTCACCATTGAAACTCTTTTTCTATGTACTGTGCCCCTTCTGGAGGTGGATGATCATGTGTCTCGCCATCTTCCCGTCCTGTGTAGCTCATAGTAATGTTCGTCCTGGGTATGACGATTAACTACATCCGCGTCCTGGGTAAGACGATAAACTACATCCAACAGCAAGGCCTCTGATCTAGAAGTTTTGAGGAGCGTGGAACCACCTCTTAATTGCTGGTGTTCCCAGGTCCACTCTGACCCGGGGTGGTAGCACCTGTTAGGGTTCCAGCTATGGGAAAATAGTTAACACCCAACCTTATGTAAAATAATACCAGAAATACTTTGTAAAAAAAATTACCAACAATAATTTTTGAAGGAAAAATTATTATCGGCAATACATTAAAAAAATACCAGCAATACAAACAGCTTTATATCTAAAAAAAAAAAAAAATACTGGCTATAGATTTCTTGAAGGAAAAATATTCTCATAAATAGATTTTTGAAAAAAAAATATTCCCAGAAATAGATTTTTGAAAAAAAATATTACCAGCAGTAAAAATTTTTGTCGGCATTAAATAACCCATTGTGGTTGATATGCCGTAAAATAAGCCAAACCAAAGCAAATCATAGTAATGTTTGGCTTTTTGCTATCTCTTCTAATTCCTGTTCTGTCAGCTCGTTAGGTAGCTTACTCGCTGCTTTACTTTGCTCTTCTGGCCTTCAATGTGTTCAGCGTGTGTCAAATTTCCCAAGTTTTCTTTCCTCGTAATGTGCCCTAGAAGTTTCAACTGTCTCTTTTTGATTATAAGTGTGTATTAGTTTTGTTTCCATTCTCCCTAAAATCTCGTCGTTGCTCACATGTTCAATCCATCTCAGCTGTTTTGATTAACGAGACCCACGCTAATCATGCAGACATTCCCGCACCCGATACAGAGACTGTTCTGGCACCTGAATGAAGTCTCTCGTCTTGCAATGTCCTTTATTCACTATGTTACGAACTTGTAGCATATAGATGAACCACGGGTTCTAAAAAAAAGGAAAACGTGGTTTCTTTTCTCGGTCTTCACTCAGAAATGGAAGCGACACAAGGGAATCAACGAAGAACAGACGCAAGACGATGGATTTCAAAATTAAACATTTATTTATAAATATATATATAACGAAACAAAGAAAGAAAAAAAAAGAACATTCATTTAACAAAGGGGGAGGACATCAGTAAAGAATAGAAGGCGCGAGCGAATACATACATATATGAAAATAGATCGAGCCAAAAGAACCAACTTATCTTGCAGTCGGGCTGGTATCTTCACAAAGTTTTGATTCGCCGAAGCGAGAGTTCTGATGATAAATCAGTATCTTGGCCGGCCGACAATGTTCCTGGATTCTTCTTCTTTTCGCAAGTGTTCAATCACTGGTCGATAGACTTCGTGGTCTTCCTCATCTCAGTGGGTGGTCTGACGATTTTTGCCCAGCGATGTTCAACTGTCGCTGGTCAGAGGGAAACTGAAAATCCTTCTTTGGTTTTCGCTGTCCCCACAGACAGTCACGTGGGTTCCTTCGTCCTTGACCGGGTACGCAGGAGAATAGGGCGCAAATCACGCAGTGTTTGTGTGATGGCCAAATGTTCAACGCATGCTCCGTACGTCCCGATCACGTGAATCGCAGCATGAGACCCTGATGGTGTCTGGAGTTTACTCATGGTCAAACGCGAAATCTTAGAACCAGGTCATCCTCGCGTCGGGTCACTTCTAAGTTCACGGGCCCTTGGCTGGCGGGTGGAAGAGAGGATAGGGAGAGAAAGAATTTGTGAAGAGAAGAGGGGGGGTATGGCTGATCATAGAATATATTCGCTCGCGAATCGGAAGCATTGGATTAAATTTCTGTTTTTATCTATTTATTTATCTTTCTTTTATATCTAACTAATTTTCTCTTTATTTAAGATTTTACTTTAGCCTAACGCCTATATGGTTAATGAAATCGTTGCTACGTGACAACTATTATTCTGGTTTTATTGTTTGCTTAGAAAAGCGACACATGGCACAGTGGATAAAGACGTTAGTTAGATCCAGTGACACGACCTAAAGAGTGTGAGTTCAATACCTGGTTAAGGCGGTAGAGAACTTTCAGATGAGAATTAACAGGAGATAACTGATAATTGACATCCATTAGACATGGCACGTGGAAATAGAACAGTCTACCCCGAGCGAAATAAAGGGTTCAGTTCGACATTCCAACCACCTGAAGAAGGTCGGAGCGTACAACGGACGAAACGTTGTGATAAATATGGAAACAAAGATGAGGGTGATAATCCGAACAATGTAAATAATGTACATAATACCTAATCTCAGAAATATAGGCAGATACCAAGAGGGAGCTTGCCAAACCGGACTTCTGTCTCTACATATGAATGTAGCTCTATTGAAGATGGTCATTTTTAAAGAGTTCTGGAGTCTAATCTGAGAGGACCATCCTATCTCGGCTTTTTAGAGACTTGTTCCATTAAAAGAAGTGTCTTTGGAAAACAATATCCGTTTATACTGATCGCACCACACAACCAGCTACAAACAAGTGGGTTTTGTTGCAGCAATCCTATTTAATCATATAAGGTGTTGCAGTTAACACAACTTAAAACTACTTTGTTACAATATCCAACTTAACGTATTTGAATAAATGGTTGAATTTCTTTATGGAAACTATTTGATAATAGCTGAAGATGGCATTTTCTAATTCCATACCATGAGTTTTTACAGTTAAGACTCGCCATGTTGAGCTCATAGAATGGAATCACCCATATTTCACTCGTACACCCATTGCAAAGAGGAATTTTCACCTAGACAGCTAATTCCCAAGAACGGCTAATTTTATCGAAATGATGGCCTTGTGGATGTTTCCTTGAATAAGGGTCAATTCATTCTATCTCCTACTGTTTTCATATCACGCACTTCATTCTCCATAATCCTCTACCTTTAGTAGCTCTCGATCATTGTATTAAGTGAACACAAGGTAGAGGTTTACAGATTAAGAGATTTATCTTATGTGGATATGTGTGGAAGGTAACGGTTAATCCCCGACTTAAAAAGATTAAATTTGTAATGATTAGGGAGGCAGTCTCTTGAGAATCGGTTTCACAAGGCAGAGTGAAAATTAGCAAAATAAATTATTATCCAATTGAAGATGAACTCACAAAGATATTTCACTGTTGAAGAGTTAGCTAAAGGCTGATTGAACCAGTTTTTTTTTGTTTTTTTTAATCTATACTAAAAAAAAGAAGCTGATTATTGCGTAACGGGGCCGCCGTACAAGCCATATTCGATCGATCGCGAATCCCGTGACCCTGATGAGTAGAAACGGTATTACTTAGGCATTATAGCCTGGTGGTGGATTGGGCAAGGAGCCCAATCCTCTCCAGGTCGTTTTTTTCTTCTCATAGAACGGTTGCCACCGAAGTCTCTTCTGCTATTTACCCATAGCTGAGGGTGGGGTGGGGTGGCTGTTTCTAAGAAGAAGAGGACTCATACATTTCCCAGGAATGTAATGTATCCGACTGGAATTAGAACTCAGCTCTCTGATTCCTCAATTGTATCGCTATCCATTACACCACCCTGCCTCGAGGATTTTCTTTATTTCTAGATTATGAAACTACTTTGCTATTTAATAGTTATATTTTCTGTTTTATTTTGAATGTTTTCCATAAAGAATAAGAATCATACCTAAAACATAAATGTTTCAACTTCGTTCAAACGAGTACAAGCTTACACTGTTGGGACCCC
>CAHIKZ030000883.1:117500-185000 GCA_903632075.3 Acanthosepion pharaonis | reverse complement strand
ACCGTCTGTAGCTATGTCGTATCACAGGGTGGACGCTTATTGAATCATTATTAAAGATCTGTGAAATCGCTTATAGAATCTACATCCCTGTGAATGTCTTGTTCGAATTTTTGCTAAATAAATATTTTATTGTTAAAAATCAAACCAATTTAATCTCGTTTGCATTGGACATGTAGTTACTCAAATATACACATTTTAAATTATGTCAATATTTTGAAGAAAAACATATATATATATATATATATATATATATATATATATATATATATATATATACACAAGTCCAGAACTTTTTACAGCATACCTAGATACCTCCACTTAAACAGTGTCTGTCTACCGGCAATGACACAGCGTTCGTGACTCCATATATAAAAATGGTAATCTTTGGATGACCACAGATAACGCGCTCTCTCCAAGAAACTGTACCTAAGGTCCGCTCAGCATAGTTTCAGGATAGACCACAGGTGGGACGTAGCTGCCAATATAATAGTACGCTTAAATTCATTTAATCGGGGCACTTGGCATAAAAATATTTGTAGAAAAGACAGAGGGAAAGCCTCACCATGTCGGTGAGAAAGTGACTGAAGTCGTGATGCCAAGTCAGGATCAATTACATTACAGATCCTTCTTTGGATTTTGTGAAGAACCTCGAGATAAACAGCAGGAGCAGATATGGCAACAGTATTCAATGCCCTAACGAATAGTAATTTATATACATGCCCTTCAGTTTTAGTTCGCCCCATCTCCACCCCCCCTTTTCTTTTCCTCTCCCTCCCTCTTCATTTGATCTTTAAGATTAGATCGTCCTTATTGTGTGTGTATGTCACCACAAAATGTATCCTTTCCGGTTACATCTTTAATGTATTAGACATCCGACAACATTCATATTTCTCTCATTTAAACCGTCTTTAACTCACCTCTCTAAAACTTCTCTCTGTTAAGTTTTAATCTCCCACCTTCTCTCGTCTGTTACCCCTCTCTTTAGCTCTAACATTCGTCCACACTCTCATACTTACACTCTCTCTAAATTCTATTTTTATTTCCGGAGTTGTTTTTTCTGTTTTCTTTTTGAATTTGTAGGTCTGATGAATTGGATCGTATTTACGATTCCAATGGAATAAATTATGACCATGGAATATTAGTGTTTAAGCCTTTTTATCATATATATATATATATATATATATATATATATATATATATATATATATATATATATATATATAACATTTTATAAAAAATACATACAACAAACTATTTCTAATTTTAACAGTTAAAATCCTTGAAAATGTATAGCCGAAAGCGCTCGGATAAAAAAGAACATTCGGACAGTTTTTATATAATTTATCATCCGAAAAGAAAAAAAATTATTAGATCGCATGAGAAATTGTATAAAAAACTAAATAAAAGCACCTTGTCTGTCATTTTTAATGAAATGTGCATGAAAGAAGGATTGCTGCCTAAATACACAAATTATATATATATATATATATATATATATATATATCTATATACATATACGAATTCTTAATGCATATTCATAAAGTTTAAATCTAGAAATAATAAACTGAGAAAAAATGAGGTTTTATATTTCTTGCTCGAGCAATTCCCAGCGAAATAACGGAAATATTTGTTCATGATTAAAGTTTTTGAATCTACTTTGGACTTGTTTTGTTTTCTTTGATCACTTCTTCCCAAAGAAGGTGATAAAGCCACTAAGAAGCAAAGCGATTGCTGAGAGTGAAAGCAACTGAAATAACGTTGTTGAGGAGAAAGGACAATAAAAGGACAGTATCAAAAAAAAAAATGTCACAAGATTACTTTTGATTTTAAATTATTGATGATCGTAATTGACAGAAAAGCAAGAACTCGTAAGAGAATTCCACAAGCGAGAAGTTCGAGAGAAGAAACTATTAGAATAGAAATTATGGTCAGTCAGTCAGTTATGTGCCATGCGTAATACACGCTTAGACGATCATGTATCTTTCGATACGTGACTGACGAGGCAGATTTTTTCCTGCAGTAGGTTGTCATTTCTTACTGCGGTAGGCCAATTACGATCAAAAGCTATAGAACCCGGTCTGTCCTGCTATTTACCCGTAGCTGTGGAGTGGGGAGAAGAAAAGGATTAATACCTTTCTCAATGGTATTAGTACTGGAATTCGAACTCGGCTCTCCTATTCCTCAGTCCGCTATCCATTACTCCACCGTGCCTCCAATTATCTGTTAAATAAACCGTTCAGTTCCGACCGTGAGGAAGGGCAAAGGGCATAACGGCAGAAATGTTATGTAAACAACAACAAAGACAATGATAAGAGTCCGAATATCAGTCAGTCAGTTATGTGCCATGCGTGATATATGCTTAGGCGATCATGTATCTTTCAATACATGACCGACGAGGCAGATTTTTTCCCCACAGTTGGTTGCCATTAATTTCTGTGGTAGACCAGTTGCTATAAAACCCGGTCTGTCCTGCTATTTATCCATAGCTGGGGGGAGAAGAAAAGGATTAATACCTTTCTCAAGGGTAGTAGCACGTAAGTGAATGTAATGTGAATTGAATTCGAACTCGGCTCTCCGATTCCTCCATCCGAGCCACTTGGTACTGGTATGTATACACACGCACTGTGTTCCACACGTATGTATGTGTGTTTTTTTGTATGCGTGAGTTTGATATACAAAAACTAAAAATGGAAAAACAAATCTAATGAGCTAAAAACACAGTTAGTTCCTATACTCGTTGTTTTAAGTTGTCAACAACAACGTTTTCATGTTTCTATTTACAGTTCCTTTAAAACTTCACTGAGAAAGCTATGGGTCTATTGAATGCAGCAAGAATATTTTGCTACGATCCCTACTGAACAACGGAAAACACCGACGCTTATTCACGTGTACATGTGACTAAAGAAGTCATGTGAATCAAAATAAGAAGTAACTGGATCATTTTAGAAAGGTAGTTTCAAATAACGTAACGGATATGACCGAAAATGGCCTAATTTAATTTCTAATTTTAGAAATATAGTATCAGTAACGAAATAGATAGGGCTGAAGCTTCTCTTTGATTCCTTGCCAAAAGCGATAGTGAAAGCAATGAGGATTATGTAGGCTTTGAAACAATCTAAATAACGGTAAAACGTTTGATGTTTTGAAAGGTTTTGTGTATAGAACATCATATACTAAATTTTAAAGTCTCCGATTGTAATTTTGTTCATCCTTCAAATGCGGCTGCAGCAGTTTTTTTCTTCGAAAAGTTTGTCTTCAAAATGAAAGTGCGTATTAAACGTAGTGCGTTTTATACTAGGAAAGACTACGGTATTTTCACAACGAACAAATGAATTATTTTCATGATGACAGTTTTTTTTTTCAATTGACGTAAATTTGTCAATATATATCCGTAAACTGACATAGATTTGCATATATATGCTCAAATTGGCATGATTTGGCCCATGCATACGAGTAAAATTTTGGCATATACAGGGTGCGATGTGTAAATTGTCGCCATTTTATATTTCTATTTTCGCGCATGCGCGTTGTTTGTTTTCGATTTTGTCAACAGCACAGTATAGTAGGGTTAGTTAGACACCGTCTGTGAGATAAAGAGCACCATGACACAATTCACTCCGCCAGAAATCTGGAAACGACATGCTGTACTGCTTTGCATTCGGGCCGAAAGATCCAGTACGAACATTTCAGAGTGTTTGGGTGTCAATCTGAGGACAGCGCAGAGGATTCGGAAAGAGATGGATAAATCTAATGGCGATTACGAAAGAAAATCAGCTCGAAATCGGCCTCTGATCGTTCTGATAAGAAAAGAACTCCCGAATTTGTTGATGAGGATTCGTAAAGAGTTGGATGATATATCTAGTCGACGCGAGGATGTTTGGTGTGATCACTAGTGATAGCGACGTTATGCCTCCGTTCATCTTCCCATAGGGCCTCAACATGTAGTCCCACATCAAGCTGCTTGAGGAGGTGGTGCTGCCCTGGATGAAGATGGTGGCTGTTGGAAGACCCTATTTCTGACAACAGGAATCTACAATATGCCACACAAGCAGGAGAACACAGTCAGGGACGTCAGACAATTTGTGCGACCACATTACCACTTACATCTGGCCACCTAACTCCCGAGACTGCAGCCCTCTTGATTATTTTGTGTGGAGCACAGTTGAGCGTGATACCAAAACTCCTTGTAACAACAAAGATGAATTGAAGGCAAGGATTATGGCAGCATTCATCAAATTAAACTAAAAGACCGTCCAGAAGTGTTGCAGCAGTTTCCTAAGTCGTCTGAAGGTCGTTGTTGAAACCAATGGCGATTATACTGAATAAATATACTCTTTAGCATATCAGGATATTTTTGTGTAGTTTTAGTAAATATATCTGTTAAAATGAAACGTTAGTGTTATTTTGATTTTTGTGTAATTTAGACGACAATTTATCCATCGCATCCTGTAGATCAAAATTGCCTGCAAAGAAAAAAAAAATGGACAGTGAGAAGAAATTTTTCTTTTTGAAAATTAATACCAATGTTATTTTAACTCCCCGGCGATGTTTATATTTTTTAAAAAGCTAATTAATTTAATGATAATAATTGTAATAAAACCTAAACATATGAAAGAGAATTTATACATTTTACTTGTTCTTGAGAATTGATACCAAAAAATAATAAACACAGTTTATGAAGATTTTCAAATACTATAACTAATACAAGAAAGAAGTTCATGGTGCACTGGAATAGTAAAAGGCGTCTCCCAGAAGGTAAACAAAGTATTAAGAAACATAACGCCTTCAAAACTAAACTTCTTTCCATTAATCACCTGAGAGACCGCCCTTTGCTCTCCGTCAGCATGGCTGATGCTAACCCCCAGGAAGGTGACTCCTTCTTAGGCTAACGTTCTCGGCTGACATGAAAGACTGTATTGAATTCATTTCTGGTTCAGCTGCTAAGAAAGCCGGTTCATTGTGTCGTGCGAGAAATTTTTCTCTCCAGAATCTTACATATCTATACGTCCATCATTTGTCCATGCTTAGAATATTGTTATTTACCTTGAGCTTCAGCAATATTATTGGTCCTGATCCGACGGCTCAGCTTCAGTCACTTTCCCACAGCCGTCAGGTTGACACTCTGTGTCTTTTCTATAAATGCTTTCATGGTAATTGTTCAGATAAGTTCTTCGCTATAGTATAGACTTTTTGAATGTAAAAAGACTGGCGTTGGGATCTTATCAATTTACATTTGAGTTGGCTAGATGTAACCGGAAGTTCTAGGCTAACAGTTTTTGTCCCGCACTTCCTGCTTGTAGAACTCCCTTCAGATTCCATGCTTTCCAGCCAACTTTAATCTGCAAAACTTTAAACGCAATGTCAAACGCCATCGACTGCCACCCTGCTTACTCTTTTCTCTTTCCGTTCGTTATTAATGCTTCTGTTCCTAAGTCTTTAATGCCTGGTAATCCCTTATGTCTTAGTGACTTTACTACCTTGCATGAGGCGATACCGATTAAGAAATATTAATAACGATGAAAAGATTTCCTAACTAATTTTTAACATCAGTCCCTGTTATGGTTATTTACCCACACACACATGGACTCTCCCGGCTATAAATAGGAGCAGGTACTGCCTTTTGGAGAAGGAAGTTTCCAGCAGTTAGCTCTGACAGTCAAACCGAACATTCTTGCTGTAACACTCTCGTTTGTATATGTTGGCCCTGCTCTGGCATCTCGTCTACAGTCACTTTCTCACAGACGCTCCGTCGCCTCCCTCTGTCTGTTCTACAAATACTTTCATGGAAATTGCTCCGAGGAGCTGCATTCGCTGGTTCCCAGTCGTCATGAGTTCAAGCGCCATACGAGGCTGGCATCCCGCTCTCACCCCTTCACTGTCGAAACTCCTAAATGTAGCCGTCTCTTCTACTCCAATAGCTTCATATCCCGCACCTCTCGCCTGTGGAACTCTCTTCCCTATTCCTGTTTCCCTGTGAGCTATAATCTCCAGCTATTCAAATGTAATCGACATCTCCAGTTGCCTTGATCTATCCACTACCCTCATCCTTTCTTCTATCACTCCTATCTGATCTTGCTCTAAATATTCTGTAACCCCTTGCGTCCTAGTGGCTTCCCGCCTTGCTTGGGGTAAAATGCTTAAAAAAATGTTTGTATTACTGTTTCTGTTAATATATATGTTTATATATTCCTCTCTTGTATGTTTATTTCTGGCCCTAAAAAGGCCACAACAATCCCGCTCTATAGTGGCGAATGATGGGCAATTTCTTCATAGAAAAAGATGAGATTTGAAGCAATTGGGATGTTGTCCTATAATAGGATGCATAGACGGAACATGTGAGCGACGAGGATATTTTAAGAAAAACGGAAACAAAAAGCAGACCTGCTTTTCGGATCATAAAAACCACAACCAAAATTTCTAGGACAGATACTGAAAAAAGGGGACTTGGTGACTTTAATATTATACAGTATAAAAGGTATAAGGAGAAAGAGTGAGTAACCTACCTAAAGAGCTTGTGCAAATGGACAAAACTGTGTGAAATATTAAAGATACAAACATTGCTAAGAATTACCAAGGATAGAACGTTGTCGAATCATGATCACCCAAATCTTGAAGGGATCTAGCACATAAAGTATGGCACATATAGCACACTTATTATAAAACCCAGGTTATGTGTGTGTGTGTGTGTGTTCGTTTATATATTGGATCGGATTTCCTACACTTTTCAACCGATTTCAACAAAACTTCACAGGACTACGTAAAATTACCTTGCGGTGGTTCTGACAGCACCAAAAATTGGAAAAACACAATTGTTTTTGCACGAAATCAATTTGAAAACACGATTAAAAGGCATCGCTGTCGCGAGAATGAAAGGGGGACAACTCATATCGAGTTATACTTATTATAAAACTAAGGTTGTGTGTGTGTGTGTATGTGTTCGTTTATATATGGGATCGGATTTCCTACATTTTTCAACCGATTTCAACAAAACTTCACTTTTTTTTGGCAAGTAGTGTTTCTTATTGTCTTGCACACTTTTTTCTTTATTTTTACATTCAGAATGCTTTAAAAATTCCATTTACAAGACAATTGTTTATAATAAAATTCTATTCAATCGGTAGACTCATAAAGATTGAAAACAATGTTTTTGTTTGAGTTTCGGATTGACCAATTCGTAAAAACAAAACAAAACAAAAATAAACAAAAAAAACTAATTAAGACATGCGTGTCCGTCAACCTTAAATAATAATCTTTGTCAATTTTATTTTTCAGTCTTTTTTAACACTATATCCCTTCAGGATATCAATCAAGTATCGACACTTGATCTATCTCTTACTGTTAACATCCCCGGGCAACGCCGGGCTCTACTGCTAGTGGCATATAAAACGCGCCTTTCTGTTTTAAAAAATCACCTTACTTCAAATATGCAAAATTCAGCACATCCCTGTAGGCTAATTACATCACAAAAGCTCACTTTCTTTAATGCCATATCCCTTCAGGATGTTGGTAATCATGACTCTTCACAGATTCCGTCTCTTTTTTTTAATGCCATATCCCTTCAAGATATTGGCAATCATGACTCTCCACAGCTTCCCTCACTTTTTTAACGCCATATCCCTTCAGGATGTTGGTAATCATGGCTCTCCACAGCTTCCCTCTCTTTTTAATGCCATATCCCTTCAGGATGTTGGTAATCATGGCTCTCTACAGATTCCCTCTCTTTTTAATGCCATATCTTTTCAGGATGTTGGCAGTCATGTCTCTCTATAGATTCCGTCGTCTATATAATGCCATGTTTCTTGAGGATGTAATGTAATCATGACTCTCCACAGATTTCTATAGCAGAAGAAGGACTGGGAGGGATATTAAAAGAACATACATTGAATAGTAGTTACAAAGGATAGGAAGGAGAGGAGAGCCATCGTCGCTTATGTCCTGAAGAGATACGGCAGATAAAAGAAGAGGAGGATTACCGATGAAAGTTGAACCATCCTTTCTAGCAACACGTTATTTGTTATGGCTGTCTTAGATGACAAACATCTAAAGAAATTTTTTTTTAAAGTGTAACTGTAAGAAAGACAATTTCAGTTTCAGAACGATGTTTTTAATCAAAATCAGAAAAATGGAAAAAAAAGCGAAACACTGTCATTTACAATCTTGTGCCTCGTGTCCAAATCCTCTCCAAACAACATATGGGTAACCTTTAATCAAAGCAGATGCACTTATAGGAATACATACGTGAATTGAAAGTATCATATACCTGAACACACCCCCAAAGCTAGCAGGCATAAAAAAGCATTCGTACCTAAATAGATACACGGATATAATTATGACTTGTTTTTCCTTTTTATCTAGACAAGTGTGCCATAAAGTATCAACTTATGAATATATAGGATATGTGTTAACCAATATAAAAGATAAATAGTTCACGCCATTGCTACTTATTATTGCTGCCTAAATATCATACACACACACACACACATACATATTGGTTTGGTGCATAATTAGGCGTTTTTAGGCGAGTTATTTGTTAATAAAAATTGCTGTTTTATTTACTTTTTTAATAAAAAATATTTTATTTTCAGGTCATAAAAATGCGTGTCGATAATCATACGCACCGATATAAACATTTAAAAATGTTATTGGTTCTTTTTTCAGAATAAATATTGTATAAAAACGCCTGATAATTATGTATTGTATAAAAACGCCTGATAATTATGCATCTATCTATCTATCTATCTATCTATCTATATATATATATATATATATATATATATATATATATATGTGTGTGTGTGTGTGTGTGTGTGTGTGTGTGTGTGTGTGTGTGTGTACTTGAGTGTGTGTGTGTGTACGTGAGTTCCTGTATGCGAAGACATAGAGACATATAAGAACGGAATAGCGAAGAGATTTCTTTTTACAAGTGTTCAAGGCCCATGAGCCAGTCAAGGTAGAAGGTGAATGAAGTACGTTGTTGCATAAGCGATAAGAGTAAGAGGAAAAAAGGCGCAGTTTATGTGATTATGTGGGGAAGATAACGGTTAAATTGAAGCCCAGAGTGTTTGGGTGTCAGTGCAGAGCATTCGGAAAGAATTGAATGAGTCTAATGGTGATTGCGAAGGAAAATCAGCTCGGAAAACTCCCTCTAATTGTTCTGATAAAATCATCCTAAAATCATTCTCATGGGAGTCGGTTCCACAAATTAGTGGTTCGTGGGAAGAAGATCACCCAATGGAACTACTTTCTTATGAATCGAATACAAAGCGAATGAGGATATTTATTTTCCTTCAGTGTACGTGTTCATGGCGAATTTTATTGAGGGTTATAGTTGGGTTGAACAAAGGAATACAGTTCGTCTGAACATTTTCCATGGAAATAGCGATAGAGTAGCGAGAGGCATAGGTGCTTTTGAACAATATCAATCCGAGAAAGGGAAAACTGAGCGGCCTCAGCTTAGATATTTCAGCAATACTTCAGTTTCGGCCTCATCTGTCTCTTTTAAAAATAGAGCCTCACAGGACGAGTCCGATACTTATCCGATCGGTACATGGAAGCGACCATTTTTCTAACATCATCATTAACGATGGATCCTATACTGACTGACACCTTTCAAATACATAGATATATATTGAACATATTGATATATTTCAAAATGCTTCCGAACAAAAATCGCTCTCTCTCTCTCTCTCCCCCTATACATACATACATATAGCGAGACTCTTCGCAGATGCGAATTGAGTCACTGTCGGTCACTGGGTGTGTTTCTAAAAATAAATACGCTAAAAATCCATTCTTATTTCTACCGTTCGCCGACGGCTTAATGGTTAGAATCTCCGACTGACACCAATTCAGTCGGGTTTCGATACCTAGCTAGAGGCAACCGGATGTCTAGCCACACTGATGAGCTGCGAAACAGTCTGTCTGTGTATGACGTTATATATAAATGGTAGTATTATTTTGGAAAAACGTCGGATAGCTCAACTTACAGTAGAATAAATCTGTACCAGACGATAAATAGAAAATAAAAAAAGAAAGAACCAAGAACATTAAACAAAGTCGAAAACAATCGTCAAGTGTTTAAGCTTCAAGTCCAAAGAAAAAAAGCCCCAAACGAATAAAAAGGCAACGACGTAGAGTGCTCAATACACTAAGTAGAGCGATAAACTAGAATAATCCTAAGGATCAAGACAAACCTACCTAGGTTTCACCAAAACCGATCTTCAGGGTAAAGCCAGCTTTACCCTGAAGACCTGTTTAGGTGAAACCTAGGTAGGTTTGCATTGATCCTTAGGATTATATAGTATATATATATATATATATATATATATATATATATATATATATATATACGTACGTCTTTCTGGGAGATAAGGTAAACAATTTTTTTTAATTAGAGTGTCACCATTTCAAGAAATATAGCATTAGTAGCAATAAGTAAAATTAAATTTCCATTTGTCATGTCTCGAACCAGAGTTTCACAGAAATTGCATCCACTTGTCACACTTGATTGTAAGAGTGTATTCATTTTCAGAAATTATACTTTTCTCAAAAAATATCCATTCATTTTACTTTAAATAATACACTAAAATTTGTTAATCAATTCAAGTTAACGTCATAAATTAACATCTTTTAAGAAAAATATGCTTTCTGAAAATAAATTCAATTTTACAATCGAAACAATCAATCTGATGAGAGGATGCAATTTCTGCAAAACTCAAATCCTGAACAAGATAAGTGAATATTTAGTTATATATATATATATATATATATATATATATATATATATAAAAAAAGTGAACATGAAAGTCAACACTCAGAGGCGGAAAGCTGTTTCATACTGGACTCGATCGTTAGGCCGACGACTGCGTCCATTATGAAACAGCCTGTCGCCACTGAGTGTTGATTTCAATGTTCACTTTTATATTTATATTTACAAACGCTCTATCTCTGATATTGAGCACTTTATCCCATAAATTTAGCACACCTTACAACTATATTTCTTCATATATATATATATATATATATATATATATATAAGAATATGCTGAGAAAAAATCATGCTTAGCCATTTGGATCGAAAATCATTCGTTCAGATTTTAGTAAGTAGACCAGGCTGAGAACTTTTCAACACAACATCACACACACATAGACACATAAATGCACACACAAATAGACACATTTATATATGTGTGTGCTTGTGTGTTTGTGTGTGTGGGGGGGAGCTTACGTGTGTGTATGTATGTGTGTCTGTGTGCCTGCCTTCAATTTATCGTCCTTTCTTCCAACACACATACACGGAGACACGCACGTACACACAAACCTGAATACATAAAAATTCGGTTAAGGTCAACTGAGAATTGACCTTTTCTTGCATCAACCTTATTAAATTACCGAGTGCCAACTGTTTTACGATAGGAAGGCTGTTGCGATTGGGTGCACCTGTGTCTAAGCATATATATATATATATGTGTGTGTGTGTGTGTGTATATATATATATATATATATATATATATATATATATATGTGTGTGTGTGTGCATGCGTGTGTGTGTGTGTGTGTGTGTGTGTGTGTGTGTGTGTGTGTGTGTGTGTGTGTGTGCATACAGTGTACCCTAAACATATATTCAGGTTTTGTTGTTAATAGATGTATAGAAAATTATTGCATATAACTTAGTCTGGCATAAGGCTACAGTTGAAAGGTATCATGACAAATTAATTATATTAGTATTAATCAATATGTTGATATTCCACACTACTTCGAATAAAAAATTAGGAACGACTCCCCCGTCAATACGGAAAAGGATTAAAACACCTACTGCACTCCAGAAAACTATTTTTCTAAAAAGATTTTATAAATTTCAACTGACAGTAATACTGGCTGCACGGTCAGTGCATGCCAAATGTTTCCTTATAAGGAAATGGATAATATTACTTTTCCATTACGATTGATCCTCCTGACTAGCTTGCCGATCATTAATTGTAAACGAGGAGATTAATTTTTAAATTTCTTGACATAACCTTGTATTTGAATACTGGTAGATTAACAGTATTTAAAGGATTTACCTTACCAGAGAAACTGTGAATCAAATGATCCCCCTGTTATACTTATGGATTTACATAGATCATTAAATTAGAGATTAACTATTAACTCCAGCAATAAGGTAATATTTGATGAAGCTAAAGTTAAGTATGTAAAAGCCTGAGAAGAAAGCAAATATAAAGTAAATAGCAAATAGATGGAAAAAATACATAGAAGGTAAAAATACAAAAAGACACCGCAATTATAGTTTAACCCCTCTTCCTTATATCCGCAATTTAGAAACTAATGTCAGTAGAATTTTTCTCAAGCTAACAGATAAACATTTAAAATATTCAACAACTTTAAAGTAAATTTTTAACAAAAATTACATGAATATCAGCTTCAACTGTGTTATAAATATAGAAAAATCTATATCGCATCGTAACACTATATTGGGGATCTCTACAATAAACTCTGTATAATATATTTTAATATTATATATTTAATATTATATATTTAATATTATATATTTTAATATTATATATTATATATTATATATATTTTTCAATACAGAAAAATCTATATTGCATCGTAACAATATATTGGGGATCTCTACAATAAACACTGTCCTTAATATTTAAAATGAATTTTTAAAAAATGAAAAATCTCCCTTGACGCTTTTATTTTAGTTTTAATTTCAAGCTAGTAGATTAAATTTAATATTTCTGATAAGCAAAATTCATTGTATTTCAAAAACTAATTTAAATTTTTTTGTAAAATATTTATTTTATTAGAGCTCTTTTTTAGATGTCTTTCATCACAATTTAATTCTCTTTATTAAAATATTTTCCAAAAATAAAATATACTATTCTGAAACTATTTGAGGAATATTAGGTGATTTAAAGTATAATTGGAAACAAATATTATTTGTTTTAAGTTTCAAATGTCGTAGAAATGCATTTTTTAACCTGACAGTAGCTGTGTAGTGATTTTCCAAGCGTAGGTTGGATGTGGCACAAGGCCGACTGACAGTAGCTGTGTATGTAACCGACAGTAGCTGCATTGACGTGTTTGACAAGGTGATGACGGATATAATGTTGTTTTACGGAAACTTTATTTGTAAAACATAACTAAAGAAACTGACATAAGCGCCTATTTTATTTAATTTCTACGTACTCAGTAATCTTTAAAAAGTTAGCAAAATATTCTCTTAATATAATGTTTTATTGGATTTCAGAAATTTTGGCTTTAAATTTACTAGTCATCACTCTTATTTTCTGATAATGTCGTGTATGGTCGCTCGTACTTAAAAAAAAAAAAAAAAAACGGCACGTTTATACACTAATAAAAATATTCAAAATTATTTTTAAAATATTGATGTTTGATGATTTGTATTAAGTTTTTCCATTTATGATTAGTAAATATAGTTTTCACTTAATAATAATATCATCAAAACCGTTGAAATCAATACAGAATTTTAAAAGATTTAAAACTTACTAAATTCTTTTAATTAAAATTTTAAAAAATGAAAACAATTCTTTTAAAAATTCATTATTCATTGAAAAAATTATATTTATTTTTTCTTGAGACAATAGTATCCTTGTTAATCTGATTTATAAAAGCAATTAAAAGTTTTTCTCATTAAATAATGTTATAGATATATAGAATTTTTTATCATATGATTCAGAGGCAGATTTTCGGTAAATTGTGTTTCTCGTTGACAAAAAAATCAAAGATTTAAATTTTCCAAGGAACCCTCTTTTTAACTGCTATAAATACGAAGATCTTGGAATTTTAACTTCTCGAACTCTCATAAAATCACATAAGTGGGTGTTAACAATTGTAAGAAAAATATATTTACCAAGATTTTCTAAAAGAATTTTCCAAAATAATTTAATTTATTTGTAAATAAGTCATGAAAATTTCATTACAATTAAGTAATTGTTTGATTTTTGCAAGAATTTTCAAAACAATGTATTATTTACTACAAAATGACGCAATATCCCATACTAATCTTTGACCCACGCGTTGACGCAAAAAGAAAAAAAATACAATATTTTTAACCAAAATTTCGAATGTACTAGAAAGGATTAAAAAGAATTACTAATATAATCAAAAATACTTTGGTTTTTCCTCTTAATAATAACATATAAATGTTTTGACGATAGAACTTTATTTTTATCCAGTTTGCAGTCTTTTACATGATATGCACTCTTTTAAAATTTATGGAAGTACCTACAATATATTATTGAATAACTATATAACCCTATAAAAGAACAACTATAATGAACCAAGAGAAGAAAAAATAAAAAAATGTTACTGCTGAAAATATAAAACTGTCCCTTAAATGGTCAATGTTTAATTATTAATATATTTTATAGAGCTAAGATAAAGAATCTGATAAAGAAAATAAATTTTACATTGGATCAAATGAAACGCAATGAAAAAATTGATTTTATTATTATTGTGGTAAGAGCCAGTTCCCTCCTTACTATCATGAATGGACTGATCCATTCATGATAAGTAGTCCTGGGTAATTGTCTAGGTAAAAAGAAAATAATATTGTTGGAATGAATTGTCTAGCTGAGTATTTAATACTACTATCACGACTCTTTCGAGTTAAGTGTTATGTCTTGCCAGCCCCAATATCACAACAATTATCATAAACTAAGTTTAAGTAATGATAAATACACAAATAATACTGATCTCTCTAAATACTACTGGCAAATAAAAGATGGCGGTATCAAAAATTACCACTCGTATTTGAGGATGCCCGTCTATTAGGGTGCCTAGCCAATCCCTATTGCAGACGCTCGCACATGCACATTTGTGTTTGTTCAACACCCACAGAGCCCACCTGTAGTTTATACTGCAACTATGCTGAGCAAGCCTTAGTTAGAGTTTCTGGGAGAAAGAGTTTTATCTAGCTTGATCAACAATCTGAACAAGGCCAGCACACTCAAATCCTCGGTCACGATGACTTGTGATTTCGTGTTAGCACAGCAAACGGAAAAATATATCGACTCACAAGGCTTGGGTCAACCCATGGTATTGTCTTCCGGCACTTTCCAAAGGTGCCGAACGCTGGGATCGACCCCACTCCTTACTGATAACATCAGGGAATCTTCTTCCTGACAAAACAACCTTGGTGAAATTCGAATCCGGGTTTCATGTTCAGAAAGCGAACATTCTAACCACTCGGCTATATATATAGATACACCTAGTGAGCCAGACAAACCTACCTAGGTTTCACCTAAACGGATCGTCAGGAAAGTTTGGCTTTTCGAAACTAGTCTAGTTATATATATATATATATATATATATATATATATATATATATATATATATATATATATATATATATATATATATATATTTATAAGCGAAGATGTAATAAAATTTTATATGTACACCTTTGTATGTCTATGTAAATGTATATATATATATATATATATATATATATATTGTCATTCACAGACAGACTATATCACGCTATATCACGGGCCACCTGTGTGGCTAGACGTCCGGTTGCCTCAAGCTAGGATCGAAACACGACTGAATTGGCGCCAGTCGGAGATTCTATTCCTAAGCCGTTGGCGCACGGATCCCCAGAGAGCTCAACCGAAATAAATTTTTCAGGAGCATCTATTTTGTCATCCACAGACATACCGTTTCTCTGTATCACAGCTCATCATGTGTGGATAGACGTCACGTTGCCTCTAGACACAGCTGGGATGAAGGTGAATTTAAGCGTATTTATTTTTAATATATTTGTATATGTGAATATGCCATGACATTTGTATTATATTTTAAAGCAAAGAATTAGTTGTGCATATTACTATTTGAATTATCGTTATATTTTACTGTTTTGTGGTATGTGTGTGCATATGTCTATTTGTTTATGTGCATATATTACTATGATTTTTAAAAATTTTTATATTATTTATTTATTTTTCACCTACCTCTAACGCAAATAAACTGGACTGTTCCACTATCATTACAGTACAATATGAATATCAATATTTAAATTATGCAACAGCCAGTTTTCAATAAGAGTTGTACTACTGGTGAGGTAAAAATGTATATTTTTTCTTTTAAATCATTTCACCTCAAGCAAGGCGGAAATGCTACTAGTATACAGCGGGGGAAGGTTGCAGGGTGCGAAAGTGAGGGAAAAGCCGGTATAGGGAGGATTGAGGAAAGAGCAAAAGATGAACGGGATTCAAGAAGACAGAAGATGGTGATTGGCGTTGCATTTAAATTTTGAAGAAACTGTTTGAATAGAAGTGGCGTTTTCATTTAGCTATTTCAACAGTAAATGGGTGGGGACCTCGATGCCAATTAAATTCATGTAGTCGAGCACCAGGTAAAAAAGCTCGTCAGAGCAATTGCCATGAAAATATTTGTAGAAAAGACAGAGAAAAACTACGCCATGTCAGTGAGAAAGTGACTATTAATACACACACACAGACACAGACACACACACAGACACACACACACACACACACATATATACATATATATATATATATATATATATATATATATATATATATATATATATATCATTAACGAACACTGACATGGTACTGCGTTTAAGCTATTTACTTAATTTTTCTTGTGTTCTTATAAGTTTTTCTTTTCTGGACATAAAGTGTTTTGTATGGTTTGTATATCCGAGCGGTTTCGGCTATTCTTTTAGCCATTATCATAGGTGTGTGTTTTTTTATTATTTTAAATTCTAACTGGGTGTGTAGATGAAGCTATTATAGTTGTATTTTCTCCAAATATCTTGTGGATAACTTGGTAGGTAACTCTGTGTTTAAATGAGTCCTAATTGCGTTATGATCAGAGAGATGTAACATGAGTCTTCCTGATAGGCATGTAGTTGTATGTCCAACATAATTATTTATGAATTTGCTTTCATCAAGAACATGGTTATTTAAGGGACATGTGAATTCACAAATAATATAACTCTAATAACCTCGCGTACATGTAAAAAACTAAAAATAATGGAAGCATTGATAATAAAAAGAAAAGATCAACATTCAATATCATCAACTAAGATCATGGTAACAAAGTGCTGACCGTGTTTGAAAAAAAATCCATATCTAGATACATACATAAAAATGTAAACGTTCAGTTAGAATTAAACACAAGACGAAAAACAAATCCTTGATAATGTCTGAAAGAAAAGCCATATATATATATATATATATATATATATATATATATTTATATATATATATACACAGACATACACACACACACACACACACACACACACACATATATATATGTATATATAGTGTGTGATAAAATATAGTTTTAAGGTATGCTATATTTATGGGTTAAAGTGCTCAATACAGGAAAACACCATATATAAATATAAAAAGTGAACATTGTCGCCTGTGGGTGTTCACTTCAATATATTTATACACAGACATACACACACACACACTCATATATATATATGAATTTTTTATATATATTATTTATATATTATATATGTGCGGTACCTATTGGAAAGCGCTCAGTATCAGTGATAGGAGCAACACATTTAGTTGCGTTGATGTGAGTTTGTCACCCTGGGTTTCACGTTCTTTACGATGTCTGACGATCGCAAAGGGCGTGAAACCCAGGGTCGCAAAATCATATCAACGCAAATATATATATATATATATATATATATATATATATAGTTTGTGTGTGTGTGTGCAACATAGCAACATATATATCGGAATTAGAATCTTGTCTATATACAGGTCATCTTCCAAATGTACACGGAATCATTGTATTTGTTTCCTTCCCCACAAGGACAAACATGATACAGGCTTAATGTTTAATGTCGTTCTCCCCAGACGCATTTTGATTGAGGTAAAAACTACCTCGTTTCCACGCTCTGTGCGGCAAAGGCGTCACGGCAGCTCATGACCCTCCTCTTTTAGTAGAAACGAGCTGTGCTGCCCCGGAGTTGCATTCCCAGGGGCTAGGCACATCTGCATCCGTTTAACACCCTGTCATGCCCGAAGACAAGAACAAGACTCACCGCAGCCCCGGAGGCCTGTGGATTTGATGTTGGCTTACGATAAAAGCACCCCTCAAAATTGTATTCTACTTATTCATCGCACCGATAGTTATAACTTAAAAATTAATTAAACTCCTAATAAGCAAGAAATGTTATGAGAAACACGAACGAGTCGGTAGACTTCGTGTGGCACATGGCTACCAGTGAAAGGCGTCAGTTAGTAACTGAATTCACTATAGTAAGAATCATTTAACTTACTAAATACTATTCTCCGGTTAGGGGAATTATCGATATTTAATAAGTTCAGATGAGTTTTCCACATCTGAGCATTGAATTCATGACATTAGGAATGCGGTGCCAGTCACTTCTCTCTCTCTTTCTTTCTTTCTTTCTTTCTTTCTTTCTTTCTTGTAATCTTGTTTATTTCTTTCTTTTTATCAAATTTATTTTGCCTTCTTTTTACTTTTGTTCAAGCAGCTTCCTTTTTCTTTCTTTCTTTCTTTCTTTCTTTCTTTCTTTCTTTCTTTCTTTCTTTCTTTCTTTCTTTCTTTCTTTTACCGTTATTTCTTTTTGCTTGTTTCTTTCAATATTTTTTGTTTGTTTGTTTTTTCTTTCTTTTTATCAAATTTATTTTACGTTCTTTCTTTCTGGCAGTTTGTTAATAATAATTTTTTATTTTTTATTTATCTGTTTACCTTTCGTGCAAATTTATTTATATAGATATTTATTTCTCAATTTCTTTCTTTCTAGTGGATTTCTTTTCTTTCTTTGTTTTTGTTTGTTTCTTGCAATTTTATTTGTTTTGTTGCCTTCTTTATAGCAAATTTATTTTCCTTTCTTTTATCTTTCGTTCAGGCAACTTCCTTTTTATTTGTTTGTTTCTTTCTTTCTTTAACTTTATTTGCCTCTATTTCCAACGACTCCTTTTCATAGTCTTTTTTTTCATTCTTTGTTTATTTCTTTCTAGTAATTTTATTTTTGTTCTTTCTGTCTTTCTTTTTAACAAATTTCTTTTATTTTTTCGTTCATGCAACTTTTTCTTTCTTTCTTTCTTTCTTTCTTTCTTTCTTTCTTGTTTGTTTTCTTGCTTTATAGCAAATTCCTTCTTTCTTTGTTTTTGTCAATCGTTCGTGTAAATTTTTTTCATTGATGGCAAATTTCTTTTGGTCTTTTTTTCATGCAATTTCCTTTATTTTTCCCCTTTATTCTTTTTTTTTCTTTCTAGCGAGTTAATTCCGTCTTTTTCTTTGTTTTCTGTCTATCGTTTGCTAAACTTTTTTTTCCTTCTATCTCTCTTTCTTTCTTTCTTTCTTTCTTTTTTCTTTCTAGGTAACTCTTCCTATTCTCAGGTTTTCTGTCTATCGTTGGGGCAAATTTCTTTCTTTTTTTCGTTCTTTCTTTCTTTATTTACTTTAGCCAGTGAGAAAATTCCTTCTTTTTTTTTTGTTTTTTGTCTATCATTCGTACACTTTTCTTTCTTTCTTTCTTTCTTTCTTTCTTTCTTTCTTTCTTTCTTTCTTTCTTTCTTTCTTTCTTTCTAGTTAACTACCTAATTTCTTCTCTTTCTATCGTTTGGACAACTTTCTTTTTTCGTTTGTTCTTTCTTTCTTTCTTTCTTTCTTTCTTTCTTTCTTTCTTTCTTTCTTTCTTTATCTTTCCCTCTTTCTTTCTTTCTTTCTTTCTTTCTAGTTAGCTAGATAATTTCTTCTCTTTCTTTATTATCTGTCTATCATTTGGGCAACTTTCTTTTTCGTTCTTTCTTTATTTCTTTATTTATTTCGTTCGTTTGTTCTTTATTTATTTTTAGTTAGCGAGTTAATTCCTTCTCTTTCTTGGTTTTCTGTCTATCATTCATACACATTTCTTTCTTTCTTTCTTTCTTTCTTTCTTTCTTTCTTTCTTTCTTTCTTTCTTTCTAGCTAGCTAGCTAACTTCTTCTCTTTCTTTATGATGTGGCTATCGTTTGGGCAACTTTCTTTTTTCGTTCTTCTTTCTTTCTTTCTTTCAGCCCCCTCCACATCAAGATGACTAAATATGATACGCGTCTTACAAAATCTGTGCAGACAGTTGCAAGCGGAATGAATCGAAACGTGAAGAAGTGAGAGATAAAAAAATTATGAATATACTAAACACACAGATATACACGCGCGTGCGCACACATGCGCACATACACACAAAACCAAAAAGACAAACAGAAAATACTAAAATTAAAAAACAAAATAAAAACAAAAAAAAAGTACTACCTAAGCCACAGCCATCATGCCGTTTACCTTCCTATGAATATTGAAAAAAAAAAAAAAAAATAGAACGTGTAGGGAGAAAAAAGGACAAAATCGTGCAGAAGAATGGCATAAGTGGAGGGAGAGATAAGGGAACCTCGTTAATGTTAACGTGTAGTCGAGAATAAAGCGTGTCAGGTCGGTGGTATGATATTCAAGATGGTGGAAGAAGATGGGTAAAGTGGTTTTGGAGGAACGTGACGATGAAGCATGGGTCACCCTGGAAACAGAAGAAGAAGAAGAAGAAGAAGAATGAGTAGAGGTAGGAGATAAAGAAGAAGAAGGAGAAGAACAAGAACAAGAATGAAGAGGATGAAAATATAAAGAAGAAGAATGAGGAGGAGGAGGAAAAGGAGGAGGAGGAGAAGAAGAATGAGGAGGAGATGATGATGAAGAAGAAGAATAAAAGAAGAAGAATGAGTAGAGGTAGGGGATAAAGAAGAAGAAGAAGGAGAAGAAGAAGGAGTAGAGGTAGGAGATAAAGAACAAGAAGAGCAAGAAGAATGAAGAGGATGAAGATATAAAGGAGAAGAAGAAGAATGAGGAGGAGGAGGAGGAAGAGGAGGAGGAGGAGAAGAAGAAGAACGAGGAGGAGATGATGATGAAGAAGAAGAAGAAGAAGAAGAAGAAGAAGAAGAAGAATGAGTAGAGGTAGGAAATAAAGAACAAGAACAAGAACAAGAAGAATGAAGATGATGAAGATATAACAACAACAAGAATGAAGTGGATGAAGATATAAAGAAGAAGAAAAAGAATGAGGAGGAGGAGGTGGAAGAGGAGCAGGAGAAAAAGAAGAAGAAGAAGAAGTAGAAGAAACGTTCAGATTAAAGAAAATAGAGAAAGTGTGAAGTCCAATTCGAATTCCAGTCGAATCCAATACATTCACTTACGTGCTAATACCCTTGGGAAAGGTATCATCCTCTTCTTCACCCCCCATCTATGGGTAAATAGCAGGAAAGAGTGAGTTCTATAGCCTTGGATGGCAATTGGTCTACCGCAGAAAGAAATGCCAACCTACCGTGGGAAAATATCTGCCTCCTCAGTTATGTATCGAAAGATACATGTTCGCTTAAGCGTGTATCAGGCATGGCACATAACTGACTGATGAAGTCCAGAAGGTCTTAAACATTTCGTTGAATAAAAAAAAAAGACTAGAGGTAATGAAGTTATAAAGAAGAAAGTAAAAGGATGAGGTTAAAAAGAAGATGAAGATGACTACAAGAAATTATGAGATGAAGAGGAAGAAAAGCTTGGGGCCGAGATAACAATATTCTAGTCAAAAAATGACAAATAAAGCGATTAAAAAAAAAGAAAATCAAAGAGAAAGGAATAATTCGAAGGAGGGAAAAGTATGGGGTCTACAAGAAGAGGAAACCGACAAAGAACAAAAAGGAGAAAAGGAATAAAATCTAGAAGTGAAATCTCGAAAGTAAGAGGAAACGGTTGGGATAAAAAACAAAATGGCGTCAAGAAAAATGAATCGATGAAATGAAAAAAAAAATAAAGAGCAAGAAAAAAGGTAAAATATGAGATTAAGAAGAAGAGAAAGAAAGAGAATAAAGGGGATCAAGAAGGAAGTAAAAAAGACGAAAAAGAATGAAATCAAGGTGAAAGAGAAGAAAAATGTGGTCAAAAAGAAGAAGAAAAAAGTAACAATAATAGAAAAAGAAATAAGTGAGAACATGACGAAGAAAAAAAAAAGAAAAGAAAGGGATCAAGGAAAAGAAGAAAAAAGAGAATCAAGAGAAGAAACAAAAGAAAAAAAAGAAATAAATGTGATTATGGCAAAGGAAAAAGAGAAAGTGGGACCAAGAAGAAGAAAAAATGAAAAAGATCAAGAAGAAAAAGAAGACGAGAAATAGTAGAAGAAAAGGAAGCATGAGATAAAGAAGAGGAAAACAGATAGAAAGAATGAGTTCACGGAGAAGGAAAATGAAATGAAGAAGAAGAAGAAGAGGCGTGTGAAAAAGAACAAGGAGGAGGAAATCAAAAGTGTTAAGAAGATAAGTGGACGACATCAAGAAGGCAGAAATAAAAAAAAAGATTAGAGGAAAAAGGCCGTTATGTTCTCTCACAGACTCTTCTACTTGACTACCTCACGACATACCAGTGACGAGAATTTTAAAAGGTGGCAATCGATATAAGTGCGTAAGGAGAGTTTGTATATAAATATAGTGATTTTCCAAGCGTAGCTTAGATGTGGCACAAGGCCGAAGTGAGGGGGCACCCAGTGAGGTTCGAACTTACGACTCAGTTGTAATTGTTCTAGCGAGACAAGCTTGCTAACTATTACACCGCCTCGAGATGACCAATTTGTACATAAATATATATATATATATACACACACAGAGTGCTATGAGTAAATTGTCGCCATTTTATATTTTTAATTTCGCGCATGCGCTTTGTTTGCTTCTGATTTTGTCGACTGCACAGTATAGTAGGGTCAGTTGTGCACTGTCTGTGCAAAAAGAGCACCGTGACGCAATTCACTCCGCCAGAAATTTGGAAACGGCATGCTGTACTGCTTGGCATTCGCACCGGAAGCTTCAATACGAACATTTCAGAGTGTTTGTGTGTCAATCTGAGGACAGCGCAGAAGATTCGGAAAGAGTTGGATGATGTATCCAGTCAACATCATCGTGTTTGGAGTGAATACTAATGATAGCGACTTTATCCCTCCATTTATCTTCCCCCAGAACCTCAGACTCGACACGGAGAACTACATCAAGTGCCTTGAGGAGGTAGTGTTGTCCTGAGTCAAGAGGGTGGCTGCTGGAAGACCCTATGTCAGGCAACAGGACTCTGCACCATGCCACACAAGCAGGAGAACCTCGTCATGGTTGTCAGACAATTTCTGCGATCACATCAGCCCCTACATTTGACAACCTAATTCCTCAGACTGCAAGAGACCAACAAAACTCGTTGTAGCACCAAAGATGGCCTGAAGGCAAGCATTATAATATCATCCACTAAACAAGGAGACCGTCCAGAAGAGATGCAGGTGACTCCGAAGTCGTCCTGTGGCTGTAGTTGAAGCCAATGGCGACTTTATTGGGTAATTTTGGTAAATATGTCTGTGTTATTTTCATTTTTACGTAATTTAGACGACAATTTATCCCTCCCACCCTTTCTCTCTCTCTCTCTCTCTCTCTCTCTCTCTATATATATATATATATATATATATATATATATATATATATGAATGAAAAATACAGAAAAAAACAAAATTCTGAATATGCATTATTAATGTTAAAATAAAGTCGACGTCGGACGTTTCGGTCTATTTAAGACCATCTTCATGGACATTTTCATTTAAACATAATTAACATTATAACTTATAACAATTTAACACAAAAGACGATGGACATAAGAGCCCAACTAATTCAGACAGATAACTGAAATTTTATACAGATCAGCGTTCTGTTTAAATATGATCACGTAGTCGTCACGTGGGCGATGTTGTTAAGACGTATTCGAAGATGATTTCCAAAAATAAAAAAAAAAAAAAAAAAAATTAAAAAATATCAAAAAGTCGAATGAAAAATTTTTTATAAACAATTAAAGAAATCTCTTCCGTTGATGTTGGAATACGTAGTGATCAATTGGTTCTTATATCTTCAACAAGCTTTAAAGTCTTTCCCGTTACAATGCAAATCCAAAAGTTATAATGTTAATTATGTTTAAATGAAAATGTCCATGAAGATGGTCTTAAATAGACCGAAACGTCCGACGTCGACTTTATTTTAACATTAATAATGCATATTCAGAATTTTGTTTTTTTTGTATTTTCATTTTTATATCCATATATTTGCTTACATATATATATATATATAAGAGAGAGAGAGAGAGAGAGAGAGAGAGAGAGAGAGAGAGAACATAATAATAATATGCTGAAAAATGTATTTCTTCACTGTAATTTCTTTTTCTGGAGAAAAAGGTCCTGAGAAATTAATCTCAAGCATATTACGTCTGGGAAGAGAAACTTTCTGCCACAACTTTCGCGATAGTGGAAGAAGAGTGTCTTGTGATTTGGGAGGATGGAGACGATGAGAATAAATCACAGTGGCAAGACAAACTGAAGAAGAAGAAGAAAAAGAAGAAGAAGAAAAAGAAGAAGAAGAAGAAAAAGAAGAAGAAAAAGAAGAAGAAGAAAAAGAAGAAAAGAAGAAGAAAAGAAAAAGAAGAAAAGAAGAAAAAGAAAAGAAGAAGAAAAAAAAAGAAGAAGAAAAGAAAAGAAAAAAGAAGAAAAAAGAAGAAAAAGAAGAAGAAAAAGAAGAAGAAAAGAAGAAAGAAAAGAAGAAGAAAAGAAGAAGAAAAGAAGAAGAAAAAAAGAAAAAGAAGAAAAAAGAAGAAGAAGAAGAAAAGAAGAAGAAGAAGAAAAAGAAGAAGAAGAAAAAGAAGAAGAAAAAGAAGAAGAAAGAAGAATGAAGGCGAAGTTGAGGATGATCGTTTGGATGAGACAAAGAGGAATTAATGAAATCTGGTTCTTTCCCCCTTTTTCCCGAAGATATAGGTGACAAATAATTCTGACCAGAACTGTAGATAAATTGTTTTTATCTCATCTTTATTTTTTTTTCTTTTGAATCTTATCCATTTTCATCTTCCCTCATCATCAAAATTATTAATGGAATAAAAGAAAAATGTTCTTTTTCTAAAAATAAATGTGTTTTTAAGTATTTTTCAATGATCCTAGCTCCTATAATATAGCTCCTATATAGAGTGATTGTGATCGAGTTCTCATTAACTTCATGTTTTAAAACATCTTAATCAAATTTTGCCTGTATTCAAACATTAAATTTCTCTATTGCTCAGTCCCTGATTGAAATCGTTTATTTTCCTACTCGTTTTCCTAGCAATACCGAGCAACAGATCTCGTTACTTGATTTATTTCTTACTTCGTTTCCTAGTTCTTACTGAGCTTCGCAACACTGCTCTCTTGGGAACTCAAATCACTCTAGTATCTATTGAATTTTTTTTTTCCAATTATCTATCAAACATTTCCGTTACCGGCATGCCAATTGGGACTCACTTTGTGATTTTCTTCGTAACGTCCCTTGGACTGAGAGCTTTAACTTTCAAACTGAGAATTACGCCATTAGGTTTCCGGCATGGATGCTTTCATTCCTTCTCGGAAATACCAGTCTTCTCCATACCAGTATGCTCGACCGATATAGCCCACTGGAACCACTATTTCCGGCTATACCAGCATGACAGCTCTCGTCACAACACACGCCTATTCGTTGCTACTCGTAAGAAATATAAACGAGTCCTCGAAAGAGCTAAGTCTTTGTTTGCTGAGAGAATGAGGAACCGCGTTGCATCTAACAACTTTCACTTTCGTGTTTACTGGCGGCTCTATAGTAAGCTATTCATATCTTATTCAATAAATTTGAGGTGTTAATCTCTTCTGCTGATGAAGCTGAATGTTTCCCTCGCTCTTTAAACTCTACTCTTGACTCATCTGGAGTATCACTGACTAACTTCCCACTTAGAACTGAGACTGTTAATTGATATTCATATAAAACCTAATATGGTTTCTGTTATTACCTCTAAACTAGATCCCCACAAAGTATGTGAACCTGGTGGCATCCCTCTAATAGCCCTTATGAAGCGTGCTACCGAACTGGCTCCTGTTCTCTCTAAATTGTATAATAAATGTCTCCTTGCCTCTTGTTTTCTTGCCGGTTGGAAGTCCTCATTTGTTGTTCCAGTTTTTAAGAACCGCCCGACCCATTCAGCTATCGGACTATTAGCCTTCTACCTCTTCTTGGTAGACTCCGAGGGGCCCTAATCAATGCTGAATTGGTTAAGTATCTCTCATCGCAAGGCTTTTTTTTCAGTCAACTGCTGATGCACTGACGATAATTGCAGATCGAGTCTATCATACTCTAGATAAAAATGGTGAATCTCGGGCTGTAGCTTTGGGCATCTTGAATGCTTGCGACAGGGTTTGGCATACATATCTTCTCCACAAGCTGAAAAATTATGGTGTCTCCTGAAAATTTTTTCAATTGATCCAGTCTTCTATCAGATCGTGAAATGGAAGTTATCCTGAACGGACACTCGTCTACACCCGCTTGTACTAATGCAGATGTCTCCTTGGTCCTACTTTGTTTTTAATATTCTTTAATGACCTTTCCGATGACATCAGCTCTTAACTTGGTACCTACGCTGATGACACAACCATTTAGTCCTGTCTCGATATTAAGTCTGATTAGTTCGATGAGGCCAAAATGACAGCCGATGTTCAAAACGGCGTTCAGTCTGTTGTTAACCGGAGCAAAAGATGGCTTGTTAATTTTAACAAACTTAAACTTCTCTCTATTAATCATCCGAGAGGTATGGCTGATGCTATCCACCAGGAAAGTGACTCGTTCCGCCTTCCCTGGATAACTTTCAGGATGACGACGTGGAAAGACTATATTGAATCCATTGCTTGGTCATTTACTAAGAAGGCTGGTTCAATTTGTCGTGTGAGACAATTTTTGTCTCCAGAATCTATCCTAGATATCTATAAGTCTACCATTCATCCATGCTTAGAATATTGCTGCCACACATGGTCCGGTGCTCTTATTATTTATCTCAAGCACTTTGATATAATCCAAAGAAAAATCAGTGGCCATGATCTCGGATTCAGTCACTTTCTCATCGCTGTAAGGTTGCCTCCTTTTGTTTTTCCTATAAATACTTCCCTGGTAATCGTTTGGATAAGCTCTTTGCTATAGTACCTAGACTTCATGAGTTTAAGCGCAGTACTAAGATTGGCGTCGATATTTCAATAAATTTACAGTTGAGTTGGCTAGACGTAGCCGTAAGTTCTATACTAACAGTTTCTTTTCTCGCACTTCTCGCTTGTGGAACTCTCTCCCGGCTCCATGCTTTCCAGCCCAAATTACTCTTCAAAAACTTAAATGCAATGTTAATCGCTATTTACTGTCCTCCCGATTACTCTTTTTGCTCTCGCTCATTCATAGCTGTTGGCTCTCACGCTGGCCAATAGAATCTTCCTTCCTTTTCGTGGCAGCCAGCTATAGGCTCTCACTCTGGCCAGTAGAAAATGGCCGCAAACTACATGAAAACTGCCGTAGAAGCATGAAAAAAATCGATTATTTCCACTATCGATGGGACTTGGGAAATGCAAAGTCGGTCTTGGCCTTACCGTTAACTTGGAGCATATGCATGTAAATTTTGGTGCAAATCCGTCGAAAATTGCGGCCGTGCATTCGTTATACACACACACACACACACACACACACACACACACACACACACATCCTGCCTTTTATAGATAGAGATCTTTGTTTCTAATTCTTCCATCCAGTGAGCTCTTGTGTCTTAGTGTCTTTACTGTCTTACTTGGGGTGAAACTGATTAAAAAACAAAAAAACAAACGATACCCATTCATATCTGAACTTTGTTTCAATGGAAGCCAGTTTAAAGTGATGCCTCAAAATTGCCAGCAGCCTAGTACCTGTGTCTACTATCACAGCATAGTATGATGAAAAACTCTTATCCTACCAAATATGTTATTCTAAATATTTAAACAAAAAAAAGATTTTACAAGTTTAAATACACATGGTATATCATGTAAATTATATCCTGAGAATGTTGCCAACATCTGTTGGCTATTATCAATTTTATTGTGAAAATATTGACTTGCGTAATATAGCACAGTGTATAAGCGTAAATACGCGCTCACAAATTAACAGAATTTTTTTAGATACATTATATCCCTGAAAGAACAATATGAATAAAGACAAAAGGATAACTTATTTTAGCTGACGCATTTCGTCCTCTGAGGGACACTATCAAGGCAAATGTAATGATTTTATTTTATGAGAAGTATTTATATATAACATCAAAAATGTTATTGGTGTTGAGGTGCCTATGAATATTCATCAGGTTAGAATATTTTGCGAAAACGTCATGTAAGTACATGGGCGTGGGGTGATAAAGTTCAAAGCGTAATAAACGAAAGTGAGTGGGAGGATTTTTTTTATTATGTATAATAATAATTTATATATACATTAGTAGTTAAATTATTTTGGATTGTGGTTTATTCATGTGTTTTCTTTTCTTGTTTTTTTTTTGTTTGTTTTTTTTTTTTTGTATGTTTGGGTTCATATCTCTTGGCTTGGGAAAGTAGTAATTCTTTCAGGAAATGAGATATTGGAAAAAAATCCAGACTGAAGATTTATATTTTAATAACATTCGATAGCGGCAATTTCCTTCTAAATAAGTTACTTTCTTTTTTAATAAGTGTAGCATTCGCTAGGTCAAAGTTGTGGTCAAATTTACTTCTATCTATGCCTAATGCATTTGATAATTTGTTGTGAATAAGGTATCTTTTATGCTCACATTTACGATTTTTTAATCTCTGCAAGTTTATCCAAAGTATTGGGTCTTGGGTATGGCGTCCGCTTCCCGCGTAAGACGATAAACTACGTCCAACAACAAGGCCTCCGATCAGGTGGATTTGAGGAGCGTGGAACCACCTCTTAATTGATTGTGTTACCAGGTCCACCCTGACCTGGGGTGTTAGTTCCTGTTAGGGTTTCAACTATAGACAAATAGTTAATCCCCAAATTGGGGTCAAAAGACTATGAAAGTGTAAAAATAGGTCTTAATACCAGAAATACTTTGTAAAAAATTATTATCAGCTATACTTTTTTGAAGAAAAAATATTACCTAAAATAGAATTTTTAAGAAAAAATATTGCCAGAAATACATTTTTGAAAAAAAAATTATTACCAGCAATAAAAATTTTGTCGGCATTAAATAACCCACTGGGGATGATATGCCGTAAAACAAACCAAACAAAACCGGAGGAACAGTTGATTATAAGCAGTTTTGCTTTTTTTATATAAATACTTGTCACGAAATGAAATCTTTATATTTACCTAGATAAAGTCTTTTAGAGAACGAAATGCGTTGGCTAAGATAAGTTTTTCCTTTTGTCTTTATATATATATATATATATATATATATATATATATAGTTGATTGACGATTTAAAAAAGACATGGAATGCAGTATACGTCGTACAGTACTTTCGCAGATTAGTGGCACAGGTGTTGAATTGGGATACGGTAGGATGCCATATTTCACTTTCGTTGTGTGATTGCTATCTGAAACTAAAAGTTGGGTGATTGCTATCTGAAACTAAAAGTTGGGTGATTGCTATCGTTGACATGCACCGTTCTTTTTGGGGACGCCTGCAGTTTTCACCTACCAATGTATGAAATTCATACATTCCGCATATTCTCTTTCGAAGGTTATCGCTGGCCAAATGCTTTGTTGATATAAAAAGCCATTTCCACTGCTTTATATTCCACCCCCTATGCCTTTTCTATTAATATTTCCATGGTAATTGTTCTGATGAACTCTATGGTACCTAGACTTTATGAATTTAAGCGCAGCACGAGATTGGCGGCAAGGTCTCTTCCTTTTACAGATGAAATGGCTAGATGTAAACATAAGTTTTATGCTAACAGTTTCTCATTGTTGCACTTCTCGCTTGCTGAACTCTCTTCCGGCTACTTGCTTCTCAGTTAACTTGATTTTCAAAAACTGAAATGCAATGTCAATCGTTATCTACTGTCTTCCTAATTTTTGTTCTTTTATTGTTCTCTCTCCTTAATAGTTAATAGGTTTTCTATTACGTAGTAAGCCTTTGTTTCTTAGTGTCTTTATTGCCTTGCTTAGGGTGAAATGATAACAAAATGCAATAAAATCGCTCGAATATTTGCTTCATGAACAATAGAAAATTCTGAAAAATGTTTGAATTAAAATTGTGTATTGTAAAAATTCAATATATATATATATATATATATATATATATATATATATATATATATATATATATATATATTGTCATTCGCAGCTCATCAGTGTGATTAGACGTCTTATTGTCTTAACCCAGGATGAAAACCCGACAGATTTGGTATTAGTAGCAGAATCTAGCACTAAGTCATTGGCGCATGGCGGGGATGAAGTTTAATTTAAACATATTTATTTATAGATAAACAAGCCAATGACTGGGAGAACTCGATTCGTTTTTATCAAAAAGTCTTGCATTAGCAGCAGTAATAGTCACTGTTTACAAAGTCACATTTTCGCCCCGAGAGCTCAACCGAAATAATTTTTTCAGGAGCATATCGCACATATAGTAAATAAAACAGTGTTCACTATAATATAACAGAGCTATCAAGTATATATTAATAAATACATATTATCCCTCACCGCTAGCATGATTTTTAGTTTCATGCACAATGCAATCTTCAGGTGCTGAGCATTCACTGACCGTTATACGCTTTGAATTATAATATATATGGTTATTCTAATGTTGGCGTAGTTATATATTTTGCTGGGATTACAGGTTAATTTATTTATTTTTTTAAGCGTTTCACCCCAAGCAAGGCGGGAAGCCAATAGGACGTAAGGGATTACGGGAGATTTGGAGCAAGATCAGATAGGAGTGATAGAGGAAAGGATGAGGAGAAGGATAGTGGATAGATCAAGGCAACTGGAGATGTCGATTGAATAGTTGGAGATTATAGCTCTCAGGGAAACTGGAATAGGGAAGGGTGTTCCACAGGCGAGAGGTGCGAGGTATGAAGCTATTGGAGTAGAAGTGACGGCTACATTTAGGAGTTTCGACAATGAAAGGGTGAGAGCGGGATGCCAGCCTCGTAGGACGCTTGAACTCATGAAGTCTGGGAACCTGCGAATGCAGCTCCTCGGAGGAATAACCTTGAAAGTATTTGTAAAAAAAGACAGAGAGAGGCGACGGCGCGTCTGTGAGAGAGCGACTGTAGACGAGATGCCAGAACAGGGCCAATTATATTGCATATCCACCTCTGGAGCCTATCAAGAACCCCGAGGCAAACAGAAGGGGCTCCAGACCATATATGGCAGCAATACACTATGCAAGGGCGAATTGTTGATTTGTAGATCTAGAGGATCGATTCCGGGGAGAAAAATTCCTGGCACGGCACAGGGAGACAACTTTCCTTGCGGTGGACGAAGCAATTGAACACAGTCTTCATATACTGAATATTGCATTCAAGCATGAAACAGACTGTCGCCATTCGGTGTTGAACTGTGTCTCCACTGCTTATATTTATATGTGCTCTATCCAGGCCAGGATATTGAGCACTTTTATCTTATATATTTAAATCATATTTTATTGTGTGTGTTTGTATCGTCAGCTAAGATATATTTTCCTTTTGTCTTTATTCATATTGTCCTTTCACAGATATACTCTATCTGATATTTGTCACACACACATGTAAAATACATCTTATATATATATATATATATATATATATATATATATATATATTTTACAAAAAATCAGTGGAAAATATCAAGAATCCATTTCTGACCTTAGATCTGCGGTTGAGACACGGAAGGAAATGTGTATACAACATAAATCAAAGGAAATACTACTTCTACTACTAATAATAACCATTGCATATTATCAACATCATACGATCACCGAAGTTAAGCAACCTAAGATTTTCAAAAAGCATTTCAAGGAAGGCAATAAAGCCACCAAGATACAGTGGAGTTACTGTGTCTGAAAGAATTTAAGAAATAGGGAAAAGTGAAAACAATAAAAGAACAGAAATTAAGAAAATAGAAGAAACAAGTGACATGGCATTTAAATTTGTGAAAATCAAAGTCGGCTGGAAAACATGGTGCCGGAAGAGAGTTTTTTACTAGCGAGAGAAGAAACTGTTGGCATAGAACTTACGGTTACATCTACCCAATCTAGTACTGCACTTAAATCCATAAAGTCTAGGTATCATAGAAAAAAGTAATTTTTTTTTTTTATAATACAAAAAAGTGGCACAAGGCCAAAAGGGGGGTCTTCTGTCTGTTATTTTTCTTAAACTTAGCTAGTCGCGATTACTGACCCAAGCATACTACAGTATTCCTTACACCAAAACAACACATTCTTACTTACCATTTTTACTCAGTTATGTGCCATGCATGATACAGGCTTAGGCGATCATGTATCTTTCGATACATGATTGGCAAGCCGGTTTTTTTCTCTGCACTAGGTTGCCATTTCTTTCTACAGTAGACTAGATGACATCCAAGGCTATAGAACCCGGTCTGTTCTGCTATTTACCCATAGCTGGGGGAGAAGAAGAGGATTCATACCTTTCCCAAGGATATTAGCACGTAAGTGAATGTAATGGATGGGACTGGAATTCGAACTCGACTCTCCGATTACTCAACCCGAGCCGCTATCCATTACTCCACCATTTTTACTACAGCCCTAACCGTACCCCACCGTAAAATATCTATGTAGTCCTAACTATTTCCTATATGTACATTTTTGTCTGAAATTAAAATGAAATCGCAATGAATATTTACAATGGATATAATTTATATACCACAGAGGAAAGCTCATTATAATAATTGACAAATAAGTATTTATAGAAAAGGCACAGGGGAGCTACATTATGGCGGTGGGAAAGTAACTGAAGATAAGATGCCAGGTCACGGCCACTAATATTGCAGATTCTTCTTACCACTTAGGAATATTATATGCTGTAAGTTTGGATGGTGTAATGGATAACGACTTCGAATTGGAAGCCGGATAGCTGATTTCCAATTCCAGTTTTGTTCGTTATATTTCCTTTCTCGCAAATACCCTTGGGAAATGTATGAATCCACCTCTTTTCTCACAGGTAGAACCTTCAGAAAATTCTTGCATTCTAAAAATATTTTATGATTTTTTAGAAAAAAAAACCTGCAAAAGATTGATAAGCTGTTAAAAAAGAAACTCATCAAATCAATAAAGAACATTAAATATTATAATAACTTCATGAGATTTCTTTGAAAAAACATGTTCTCTTCATTTCAACTTCGCTTCTCAATGTTTTGCTAAATACTGCGGATGTCGCCTTTGATTCATCCAAGCAGAAATGGTTAAGTACCCACTTTGATATAACAATTTATCATTTTCTCGTTATATTTACGTATAAGGAGTCAGGGTAAACACGTCTATATCAGAAAATTAAAAACATATTTTCAACGGTTTTCAGTAATTATTCACGTGTCTATTTAAATGAACATCATTGTTTTAATAAGCCTTTGGTTGTGAAAGGAAGGAAATAACGAGGATTAGGTTTTTGAACAACGTGCAATTCTTTAATATATATAATAAGCTGTCTTACAGAGTCGGATTTGCCGAGATGACGGCGTTGACGACGCGGAAGGGTAGCACCGGGAGTGGCCAGATTTCTTGTATTAGTTTGACGTCGGTCACAGTATATGGTCGTTCGCCTGTCTTGATCGATCGAAATCACGGTGGTGTGTTGATTTGTGGTGCGATGGTTATCAAGGTGACGAGGGATTGGCTTAGCTGTTAGGCCTGTTCTATGAAACGGCGGTTGTACGAGTGGGTTACATGCATGCAGAATCGGAGTGGCTGCTTGCGAAATCGGAGTCGCTTCTTTGCGGAGTCGGAATTGCTGCTTGCTGGTCAGCACATGTTTCTCCGAAACGGTGGTAACACGAGAGGGTTGAATACTTGCGGAGTCCGAGTCGCTGCTTGCGGAGTCCGAGTTGCTTGTTTGCGGAGTCGGAATCGCTGTGATTAGTAGGTTGATTAGTCAAGCTTGGGAATGGTAACGGTCATATCTAGAACAGCGGTCATGGTGGCGGCAGCAACTGCACCACCCTGAGTGTCTAGTGGTCTAACGGTCAACAACTGCTTGGAAGTCCTGTTTTTAAGCAGATCTGGCAGTCTCTTTTCTGCGTAAACATTCTCGATTGGCTAGTGTCGTTTACATTACAGGAGCTTGTTTCGTGGATCGGATGTGATGCTCATACCCTATGCGCAGAAAACGACTTTTTATTTTGTTCTTTGCCTTCATGGCGTCCACATCCATGCGCGCACGTGTGCGCTAGTGTGTGTGTGTGTTTGTGCTTGCAAATATTCTTGACTCTTAAGAATGTTAACTCTGTCTGGCACAAGATGAAAATCATTGGAAGCTCGTGTGTGTGTGTGTGTGTGTGTGCGCGCGCGCGCACGCGCGCTAATGCAACTGTTGTGATGGAGTTGTTTATTTTTGTATTAGTGAGGCAGCGGATTTTAACGCTGTAAATGCAGTCAGCAAACCGAGTCACAGTTTATTTATGTTCATTTTTCGCAAATACCCTAATTTTACATTAATCCTCGGAATGTGTAAGGTTTACCTTTGAAGAAATGTGACATTAGCATGTATTCCAGGAAAACCAGTCCCCATACGATCATCGAAGTTAAGCAATGTCTAGCATGATCAGTACCTAACTTTTTCAAAAATCATTTCAAGAAAGGCGATAAAGCCACCAAGATGCGGTGGAGTTACCAAGTTTGAAAGAATTTATGACATAGTAAAAACTTTAAGTAGTGAAAACAATAAAATAATAGAAATATCACATCGAAACACAGCTTCCTGTACGATCACCGAAGTTAAGCAACGTCGAGCCTGATCAGTATCTAGATGAGTGACCGCTTGAGAATACCTGGTGATGTAATATTTGATGTGCAGGTGATGTAATGGATAATGGCCCGAGATTGTTAATTCGATTTCCTATTTCCGATTAAATATATATATCTACAAATTCTCCACCAGCTATGGGTTAATTAGAAACACTTGTATCACTAAACTCATTATCACAACAAAAAAAAAAAAAAAAAGAAGAAAATTCAATCTAAAATTATTTTCTGGTTTTAAATAACCTGCAAAAAAAGGTTGGTAAACCGTAAAAAACGAATCAATCAAACAAGCAAGCAAGCAAACGCATTGATATCGGAAGATTAAAAAAAACAACATATTTTGAACGGTTTTCACTAATTATTCATGTGTCAATGAATGAAGAATGAAAAATCTAGTTCTTTTTAGCTAGTTATCTGTTATGATTAGGGTTGAATATGCGTAAATTTCTATTCAAACATTAAAATATACTTATCATGCATAACAATAATTTGCATATGTGTGCGTTCGTGTGTTTGCGCGCGCGTGTGCGTCAGCCAATTTTCTTAACTCTGTGAGGATACTTATGGAACTCAGCTTTGTCTGGCACAAGGTCAAATTTCACGAAAGATGTGCTAAGTATCGTGCAAAAGTAGTAAAGGATGTCTTTTTTGTGTTGGCGAGTCAGCAGATTTTAATACGGAAAATGCAGCTGGCAAACGGAGTTCGAATTTTGTTCGAGTTTGTTTATGTTCATTTTGCAATAAAACTAACGTCATGGAATAATGAATGTAATGGATTCCAGTCGAATCCATTACATTCATTTACGTGCTAATACCCTTGGGAAAGGTATGAATCATCTTCTTGTCCCCTCCCCCACTAGCTATAAGTAAATAGCAGGATAGACCAAGTTATATAGCCATGCATGGCAACTGGTCTACTGCAGAAAGAAATGGCAAGATACTGCGAGAAAAAAATCTGCCTCGTCAGTCATGTATCGAAAGATACATGCTCGCCTAATTGTGTATCACGCATGGCACATAACTGACTGACTGATATTCGAACTATTATCATTGTCTTTGTTGTTATTTACATAACATTTCTGCCGATATGCATTCTGGTAGTTCGGAACTGAACGCTTTATTTAACAAATAATTGGAGGCACGGTGGAGTAATGGATAGCGGACTGAGGAATCGGAGAGCCGAGTTCGAATTCCAGTCGAATCCATTACATTCACTTAGGTGCTAATACCCTTGAGAAAGGTATTAATCCTTTTCTTCTCCCTCCAGCTATGGGTAAATAGCAGGACAGACCGGGATCTATAGCCTTGGATGGCAACTGCTCTACCGCAAAAAGAAATGGCAACCTACTGCGGGAAAAAATCTGCCTCGTCAGTCATGATCGCCTAAGCGTGTATCACCCATGGCACATAACTGACACTAACGTCCTTATTTTGGCACCAACCCTCGGAATGTGATTACCTGCACAATGTCCCATCGGCAATTATATTTTTCTCGTTACCTGTATGCTACAATGATTAAATATGTGAGCAAATATTTGGGCGAAACAATTCTCTTTTGACTACATCACCTTCCTCGTTAACGGCAATGCGTCTTCTCACCCGACCTGTTCAACCTATACAGCGAGGCAATTCTGAGAGAATTGGAAACCCTATTGGGATTTAGTATTGGCGGCCACAATCTTAAAATATACGCAGATAACACAGTACTGATATCAGACACGGAAAAGCAATTACAAAATCTCCTACAGAATGTACCGACGGAGAGTGTGAAGAAGGGACAAAGCATAAACTAAAAGGAGACAAAATGCATGGTCATCAGTAAAAGGATGAACCCGAAATGCGATTTGAAGGCCGAGAACACTGGAATCAAGCAGACACGGAAGTTTAAATATCTGGGAAGCGTCTTGACAGAGGACGGTAAGTGCGACAATGAGATCCGTAGACATATTGGGATGGCCAAGGACTCATTCCAAAAGCTTCGGCAGAGTAATGCGAGACAGGAGGATATCTTTGGTAACAAAGAAAAGAATACTGAGCTGTTAAGTGACATCTGTCCTTCTTTACAGCAGCGAATGTTGGACGATTTCCTCAAAGGTGAAGAAAAGACTCGAGGCGATGGAGATGTGATTCTACAGAAGGATGCTAAGGATATCATGGACCGAGCATGTGAGCAACGATGAGGTCTTAGAGAGGTTGCAAAGAAGGAGGAGGGCCTGGAGAATCTGATACTCACGGGTCGAATAGAGGGAAAGAGAGACAACGCGTAACATTCCTGGCGAACTTAAGCAAGTGGATGACAGAACGTGGTATGCGGGAGGAAGCAGATGGAATGAACTTGTTGAGAGCAGCAAGGGATCGAAGGAGGTGGAGAGCCATGATCGCCTACGTCCTGAAAGGACATGGAATATAAAAAGAAAGAATATTAGCCGTTTCTCTACAAGGAAACATGTGGCTTCCATTGATCGAGCAGCCAGTACTACTGTCGGTTGAAATTTATAAAATCTTTCACTTAAAACAATTTTCGGTAAAATAGGTTTCTCAAGTCCAGTAGCTGTTATCGCTCTTTCCAGTATTGATGGGGCGTTTCCCTCCTAACCTTTTCTTTAAAGTAGTGTGGAAAATCAGCATCTTCATTATACCATTATTTCTTTCTTCGAGGTACATATGATATTCATTTTAGATGTTGCTGCTGCCGAAAGACCACAGATAATGTACTTCCTGTTATTTGGCACAGTTCTTTGTGTGTGATTCTGTAGCGCCAGTCCACGAGTTTCGAAGAAGTGTGGTTTTTGTTAAGACTCGCGGGCTTCAATCTCTGAAAGTAATTTTTGACCATGAATCTTAGAAAGCGGTTGTATACAGTTTAGATAATTCTGAGACAAGTTTTGGCGCCATGAAAGTCTCGACCTGGCAAGGCTAATTAAGAACATGGCGCGTATATTCTGGTTAGCTAGATATATATGTTAGCTATAGCAATAAAAATTTGTTACATCAAAATAAATGGTGGTTTTGATCATCATCATCATCATCATTATCATCATCATCGTCATCATCGTCATCATCATAAATGGTGGTTTTGATCATCATCATCGTCATCAATATGATGTGCCTATCGCACGGGACCTCAAGACTCTTTCTCTACCGCCTTCACGATTATCTATCGAACCCTGCGAGGTCTTCAGGTTAGCATTCTCTGTCTTCACATATTTGCTGAATGTATGTTTTCAATGGACGTCCAAAAAGTCCATCTTTACATCTCCAGGAATCTTTCACGAATGTCTTGAGTGATGGCGGGTGAATTTGTTGCTTTTATGTAGGCTAGGATACTTTCAATGCATCACGTAGCGTCCTTGTATACTTGCAATCTAGCTTCACTTCCAGTGATTTTGTTAATATCCATGCAGTGTAACTATGAGCGTAACACCAACAAATCTGTTACATTCATATTTAACCTTGATAGAATCCAATAAGATATAAGAAAAATAATACTCTTTGAAAAGACTCCCCTAAAATCAATGTCAGGTTACTTCATTTTATAGAAATGTTTACAACTAAGTAAGAGGAAATACGCTGTAACTAACCAAAATCCATTTACATTTAAAATGTAAACTTAGCTTTAATTGTACTTAACCTGCTCCCTAATCAGCAGGATGTTCATGCTAAACGATTTTAGCGCACTATGAATGGTTTCTGTATATAAATGTCTATTTTTCATTTTCCTCTGTTAAAATGTTTTATTAAAAGTTATATAAGAGATCTGAATTGATAAATTCCTAATTTTGTGGCCTCCTTTTTTAAATCACTAGCGGGTCTTAAATGCTACTTAAGATTATCGCACAAAATTTCATAACTGAATCAATAAGCTGTCAGATCGTCATGCGTCGAAACCGACGGGAGAGTCCATTATATATATATATATATATATATATATATATATATATATATTTCAATTTTTCTTCTTATTTGATTTTTGTATCTCTTGTGCCGTTCCTTTTGCTGACAGCCATATATTCTATCTTCTTACAATTAATGTTTAACTCTTTCTTATCGCTTTCCTTTACTAAATTCTGGAGAAGTTCCTGTAGTTTCTTTTTTGTATCTGCTATCAACAATATTTCATCGTTTATTTTGTGTTGTTAATACTGTAGCCGTCAATGATGACTCCTGGTAAGACTTGTATTACTTTCAGGAAAGACTCGTTGTAAATTTTGAATATATATATACTAGATTACCCGTTGGGTCACTGACGGTTCAGGTAATAATAATTTGATTTCACCATAAAAAAAACATTGTTTCAAGGAAGTTAAAATAAAAGTACAACTCATATTTTTAAGTCTTATTCACTTAAAATATTTTTTAAAGTCAGATTAACTTAAAAATATTTTCAGTATGCCAAAAAATATTTTTAAATGATATTCACTTGAAAATATTTTTTTTAAATATGCCAAAAAATATTTTTTTAAATATTTAAAATATTGTTTGTTTAAAGAAAGCTGAAATATAAATAATTACTCTACAAACAACTGGACGAAACAGCAAAGCGGGATCTCTTTTTGCCTGTCTTTAACTTAGAAATAGTTTAATTAAAAATATTGTCTGTTTGAAGGAAGGTAAAATAAAAATACTTGCTATATAAACAACTCGAATTTTTAAATCTTATTCACTTAAATCAAATTAATTTAAATCATTATGCGTCGAACGGACGCACTACGCAAGTAAGCACGCAACCCCAGAGAAGTGGAAAGAGAGAGGTGGAAAAAAACTTAAATCATTATTATGCGCCGGGTGGACGACGCACCACGCAAGCACGCACGCAATCCCAGATAGGTGGAAAGAGAGAAGTGGAAAGAGACGGATGGACGGACGACGCACCACGCAATCACGAACCACAGACTTTTAATATTATATAGTTAGATAGATAGTAATGAGAAAACAATTCCTTGTCGTACGGCCATTTCTATTTTTGTGTATTTACTAGATTCATTTTCTATCCGAATGCAAACGGTTGGCTCTTAGTATAAAGTCTGGATAATTTTAATACCTTTTCCAAATAAATCAAGTTTAACAACTCAAACAGCTTTTATGTCGTACTTTTATCAAACGCTTTTATCTCAGTAAATACCCGGCATTTTCCTCACAGATGAAGAAAAGACTTCATGCAACAGAAATTATAGTTCTACAGAAGGATACTGAGAATACTATGGATGCAACATATGAGCAACGACAAGGTTTTAGATAAAATGGACACTAAAAAGACACTTACTTAATATCAGGAAGGGAGAGTTGTAATTTTCAGTGCACATAATGAGGAAAGAGGGTTTGGAAAATTTTATACTAACATGACATGACATATTGAAGGCAAGAGGAACAGAAAGGAACAATGCTAGTAAGCTTGAGTAAATGGATGGTGGAACAAGGTTTAGGAGAGGTAACAAAACGACGATTTCTAAGAGCTACAAAGAACAGGAAATTGTGGAGAACCATGATTGCCAAAGTCCTCTAGGGACACGGCACATTGAACAAGAAGATACATGGTTTTTGCATTCGTAAGGCACTTTCTGATATTCTGAGTATAAATATTGCATTCCCTGTTTGAGTGTCTTTAACGAAATTGCACTGTTGTTGTCCTATTCCCGGTAATTGCTGATCTAGTCTTGCAACGTATTAGCGATGTACCGAGTTCGATCCGTATTATGTACACAACAATTTTAGCCTTCCGCCAGACTATGTTTATGTGCCAATGTTAAAGTGATAACGATTTTCACAAACTAGCGAAGTCGTTTGTATATATATATATATATATATATATATATATATATATATATATATATATATATATATTAGTGGTAAATATACACATACATATGAAAAATATATAGATATATATACACTATAGGTGCATACACATACATGTATATTTTTTGAATAAAAAATTCCAAGGGGATAGAATCCAGGTAGAACTCAATGTCCAGGACAGAGTAAGGATATAATAAAAAGGCTTAAACACTAATATTCCATGGTCATAATTTATTCCAATGGAATCGTAAATACGATCCAATTCATCAGACCTACAAATTCAAAAAGAAAACGGAAAAAACAACTCCGGAAATAAAAACAGAATTTAGAGAGAGTCTAGAGAAGGAGGGAGATTAAACCTTAAAAGAGAGAATTTTAGGAGAGGTGAGTGGAAGGGGTTTAAGTAAGAGAAATATGAATGTTGTCGGATGTCTAATGCATAAAGATACATTTCGTGGTGACATACACACACCATAGACATTTAAAGTTGAAGATCAGAATAAGAGGGAGGGAAAGACGAGGTGGGGGAGAGAGATGGGGCGAAGGAAAGTAAAATTGAACTACATTTATTGAAAGGGCTGCTGTGTAATTGAGAAAATTTGACAAATTTAATATCGACTACAGGTTACAAATCAAATATAAACCTATAAAAAATAAATATAACGATTATCTAATCTAGCAAGGACCTATATTTTTATGTTCAAAAACACATGCGAATACACACATACACAATAACATATACACGTATATACATACACATAGTCGTGTACCCACATACACACATACATATACCCATGTACACACATATATAAATATATCCACACATACACATATCCATCTATATCCATATACACACACTTTTACATATATATACATACATACACATGCACACATACATATATATGTATATATATTTAACATACAGCGTGTGTTAGCACGTTGTATGTTAAAATATATATATATATATGTATTAATTAGTACATATACTAATACCTATGTGTTGCGTGCAACTTAAGTTTCGCTGAATATATATATTTGTTCGTTTTCGTCAACAGTCTGCTAAATGATTCAAAGCTCATTTAGCTGGGAAATAAACGACGAGCAAACAGAGAAAAGAAGAGGCTTCGACATTACTTTTAATGTGAGGGCTATAAATCATTTCCTGGCAGCAAAAGTGTCTATCACATTTGTCAAAATTGTCGCTATCACGTATTTTGAAAACCGGTAAATTGTCAAGAGACTAAAAAAATAAACAAACAAAAAAAAAAAATAAGCGGGATGATATACAGACACAGCTTCAAATACACTTTTTTTTTTTTAACATGACCCCAATTTGATTTTTTGTTTTGGCAACATCGATCTTAATTCTATATCAGTTGTTCTTAACCTTTTTGTACCCAATTCACCTTTTTCACTATATGTCACAATGCCCCCCCCTCTATTTCGAAGATTGTCCGAATCCAAATAATATGCATATATTATTGGAAATGTTAATTCTTTTCCATATTAGTACATACAATGTAACCCGGATATAAGAGAGTTGTCGGGACCGGAGAAGAAGTCTCTTATATCCGTGTTTCTCTTATATCCGGATTTGGTCTATTTTATATACATTAATACAGGCTCTAATTTGCGACCAGAGAAAATCTCTCTTATATCCGGGTTTATCTTATATCCGGGTCTCTTATATCCGGGTTTCTCTTATATCCGGGTCTCTTATATCCGGGTTACACTGTATATATTTACATCGAGGTTTCTCAACGAGGGTTTCAAGGGCGACGGAAAATATTTCATTTTTTTTTTGTTTTTATTTACAGAATCTTGTTTATTGAATTAAAATATTCTGACCTTCTATTTGCATATTTGAAGTAAGCTTCAGTTTATTTATTTAGTAATTAAATATGAATTAAAAACAAATTACTGTACATGGGTTCAAGTTTACAAATTCATCAACGTTTTTTATTGCTATCAAATCTGTAAAACTTCTCTATAAAAAATAATCCACGTAAATGCATGGGGTGCGATATCATCGAAATTATGCATAAATGAAAATAGCACTGACATCTCATCTTAACAGATATATTTACCAAAATTACACAAAAATATCTTGAAATAATAAAGAGAACAATTCAATAAAGTCGCCATTGGCTTCAACTACGGCCTCCAGACGACTTCTGGACAGTCTATGTTAGTGAATGCTGCTATAATCCTTGCCTTCAATTCATCTTTGGTGTTATAAAGAATTGGTCTCTCGCTCAACTGCGCCCCACATATATTGATCAAGGAATTTGAAGTCTGTGGAATTAAATGGCCAGATGTAAGGGATGATGTGATCGCAGAAATTTTCTGACGACCACGGGTTCTCTTGCTTGTGGTTCCAGGTATAGGATCTTCCAGCAGCCACTCTCCTGACCTAGGATCTGCTGTCAGGCATAGGATCTTCCTACAGCCAATCTCCTGAACTAGGATCTGTTGCCAGGCAGAGGATCTTCCAGCAGCCACGCTCCTGACCTAGAATCTGTTACCAGGCATAGGATCTTCCAGCAGCCACTCTCCTGACCTAGAATCTGATGCCAGGCATAGCATCTTCCAGCAGCCACTCTCCTGACCTAGAATCTGTTACCAGGCATAGGATCTTCCAGCAGCCATTCTCCTGATCTAGGATCTGTTGCCAGGCATAGGATCTTCCAGCAGCCACTCTCCTGACCTAGGATCTGTTGTCAGGCAGAGGATCTTCCAGCAGCCACTCTCCTGAGCTAGGATCTGTTGTCAGGCATAGCATCTTCCAGCAGCCACTCTCCTGACCTAAAATCTGTTACCAGGCGTAGGATCTTCCAGCAGCCACTCTCCTGACCTAGGTCAGAACTACCTCTTTAAGGCACGATGTAGGCCTTTGTGTTGAGTCTGAGGCCCTCAGCCATAAATTCGGGAGTTCTTTTCTTAACACTGAGTCGTACCTCCGTAATCACCATTAGACTCATCCAACTCTTCACGAATCCTCTGCATTGTCCTCAGATTGATACCCAAACGCTCTGAAATGTTCGTATTGGAGCTTCCTGCTTCCAAATTTCTGGCGGAGTGAATTGTGTCATGGTGCTCTTTTTCTCACAGACGGTGCCCAACTGACCCTACTATACTGTGCAGTCGAAAAAGTCAAAAACAAACAACGCGCATGCGCGAAATTAAAGATAAAAAGGGTGATAATTTACCCATCGCACTCTGTATATATACTAAGCTTGAAACGCATGATTTTCAATGATATTTTTTAAGTGGTATCACTCCATGGAAGGCCTTAAAGCCACTAAGACGCAAAGGGTTACAGGGTATGGAAGAATTAAGAACAGTCACATTAATACTGATCGGAAAGAGAAAAAGAATAATCAGGAGGGCAGTAGATAGCGATTGACATTGCATTTAAATTTTTGAAGATTGAAGTTGGCTGGAAAGCATGGGGCAAAAAGGGGTTCCACAGGTGAGAAGTACGAGAAAAGAAACTGTTAGCATAGAACGTACGGCTACATCTAGCCATGCCAACTGTAAATTGATGAAATCTCGACGTCACTCTAGTATTGCGCTTAAATTAAAAAAAATCTAGGTACCATAGCGAAAAGCTTTATATGCATATTATTTGGAATTCACCTTTCGAATCGAACAATCTTGGGAGAATGATATTTTGATTTAAGAGACTGAGGGTGTATTGAGCAAAAAAAGATTGTGAAACACTAATTTACATGTATTATTTTTTTATAGGGGAGGTTTTTTATAATCATGATAGTGTTTCAAATTCTGTAAATAAAAAAAAATAAAGTTCCCCTGAAACACTGAAATTATCTCCTTGGGGAATACTTCCCTGGTTGAAAACCCCCTCTTTAACATCATATAAATGGAGAATTGCTTTGTTACGGTTTTTAACTGTAAGACCTACATTTTTCCCTAACAAACAAAAAAAAAAAAAAATCAAACCTAATGAATAATTATTTGTTTTTTATATTAGGACTACAGTTCCCGTCTTTGTTGCTAGAATGACAACGTTTCGGCTGTTGTAATCCCAATCGGCCTTCTTCAGGTGCCTGTCGATATAAATAATCTTCAAGGAATTTTAAAGTGAAACTTTTATTTAATCTTTGGTGGTAGATTGTTCTTGCTCTGATCTCTTTTTTCTCGGTATATTCTCGTCTTTTTCGTTTTAGTTTCGTAATTCTCAGTGTCTACCGAATCGAAGTCTGTACTACCTGGCCCAGAGATTGAACGCACGATTACTATGTCACCAACTTCGGGAAACAAAATTTTAACCCACTAAGTTATACGATCTGTTCAGGTATCTGGTAGACTAATACTTACTCAGACCCCATAGAAGTATGTCGTTTGTACCTTGTTTGCCGCCATAATACTGTAATATTAAATGCAAATAGAGGGCACTTATATGTCATAAAATATGGTACTTATCAATGAATAATTAAAATGATATATTCTGTGCGCGAAGATAATTTGATAAATCGCGTAAATTAACTACTTAAGTGTCACTACTACTACTACTACTACTACTACTACTACTACTACTACTGCAGCTGCTGCTGCTCATTCTGCTAACGCTCCCAAGAAGACTACGGTAATAAAAAGAGCAAAGGAAAAAAAAGAGAGTTCACACTTTGAACATTGTAATTTCATGCTTAAAATTGTGCATTTCTTATAAAATGCCATGGCCAGGGCCAAAATTCTCAGTGATTGACCGGAGTGCCTCGTAGGCGTGGCATTCTGGCAGTAATAAATTACCTTTATCTGAGTTTTGGATATAAGTCCAAAACGGCACGAATTCAACCTCGTGTCTTAAGAATTCTGAAGCGTCGATACGCGTCCCACAAACATGTTAACGACCAGTTAAGACCACCCGCTGAGCCAAAGTACAACATGCGTTCCTGTGATGTCACTCCTACTACTGCCTATTAGAATCCAAGCTACCACTCTTAATTTGACGAATAACAAAAAGAAACGGTCCTTTTTGTTGATATCGTTTTATGTAGTAATGTGGGGGTACAGAAACGACACAGAACACAGCACATTAAAAAAGATTCATTTATAACTCTATCATACGCCCATGCATTGAATATTGCTGCCACATTTACTATGGGGTTTCTGCTATGTATTTAGAGATTCTTCATAGAATCCGTAATGTTAGTTCAGACCTGGCATCTCCATTTTAGTCCCTCTCCTATCACCCTAATGTAGCTTTCCTGTGCCTTTTCTATAAATATTTTCATGGTAATTGTTCTGATGAGCTTTCCTCTTTAGTACTGTATGAGATCTTTAAGCGCAGTACTAGATTGGCGGTAAGGTCTCATCATTTTACAGTTGAAATGGCTAGATGTAACCGTAAGTTCTATGCTAACAGTTTCTTCTCTCACACTTCTCGCTCGTAGGACTCGTTTCCGGATTATTGCTTCCCAGTCAACTTTGATCTTCAAAAATTTAAATGTAATGTCAATCGTTATTTTCTTAATTCCTGGTTTTTTTTTATTATTATTTTCTCTCTCCTTAATAATGTTTTTCTTTTTTTCATATTCTTTCACACTCCCTTGCGTCTTAGTCGCTTTATTGTCTTGCGTGGGTTGAAATGATTAAAACAAAGACATAATTCGTTTCTTGTTTGAAATTACTTCTTTGTTTCGAATCCTTTATTAATAAAATATTAAAAGTCATGTCTACAAAAAAAAAAAAAAAAAATGGCCAGACCTACATCAACTTGGGTACCAAAACCAACTCGGCCAAATTTATTTTATACGATGAATGTCCGCAAAGAAACGTACAAATATTTACTAATCCAACTTGTTTATCACAATGTACATAAACAGGATTAACACACTTCCCGTCATCGAGTTTAATATTGTCCCATCGATAGACAAGTACATTATTACTCTCCTCGAAGAACCTGGCGTCAAGAGATTGGAGCCACTTTTGCCTCTTATCAACAACGGCCTCTTCCGGGGATAATGATTTACTGATACATGTCCTGCTAATTAACACATAGCTAGGAGATGGGGTTGGAGAGGTGGATTCATATCTTTCACCAAGGGTATCTGAGCGTCAATGAATATACCGAAGCCTAATGGAATTTTGGCTCGGCTTTCCGATTTCTAATTCTGTGCAAATATTAAAGAGCTTTATATTACACCACCCGAATTTTCAGCTAAACACAACACTTTTCTCTTAGAAACCTGATGAACATAACAATTTTTACTATTTTTTGAATACACATCAACATGGGCATTTATATTTTTGAAGATTAAAGTTGGCTGGAAAGCAGGAAGATGGAAGAGAGTTCCACAAGTGAGAAGTACAAAAAAAGAAACTGTTAGCATAGAACATACAGTTCCATCTAGCCGACTCAATTGTAAATTGGTGAGGTCTCATCGCTAGTCTGGTACAATGTTTAAATTCATAAAGTCTAGGTACCATGGCAGAGAGCTCATTTGAGCAGTTACTTGAAAGTATTTATAGATTTTTATAAATTTTTAAAAACATTATCTTCACTTTGACCACAAAAGAAAAAGATGTTGTGTGCCTTAAGGGTTAACTGCATACTTTTTTTTTTATCAGTGAAAACTCCTTTGCATCCCTTTTGAATAACAATATTCCACTCCCTTAAGTATCCAAATGGGAAAAATGGATACACCAGGAAAGGAAGTCTGTGTCCAAAATTGGATGACTAATATTTGTTTTGTGTTTGTAAACAGGTATTATACCAGTTAATCTTGAAAAATTTTGCAGATTAAAGTTGGCTGGAAAGCATGAAGCCAGAATAAAGTTCCACAGGTGAGAAGTACGAGAAAAGAAACTGTTAGCAGGAGGACAATAGATAGCGATTGACATTGCATTTAAATTTTTGAAGATTAAAGTTGGCTGGAAAGCATGGAGTCAAAAGTGAGTTCCACAGGTGAAATGTACGAGAAAAGAAACTATTAGCATAGAACGTACGGCTACATCTAGCCAGGCCAACTGTAAATTGATGAAATCTCGACGTCACTCTAGTGTTGCGCATAAATTTTAAAAACTCTTGGTACCATAGCGAAGAGCTTTATATGCATATTATTTGGAATTCACCTTTCGAAACACTAATTTACATGGATTATTTTTTATTGAGGAAGTTTTTTTTTATGATGTTTTATGGTGTTTCAAATTCTGTAAATAAAAAAAACAAACTAGGAAAATTAAAGATAAGTTCCCCTGAAGCACTAAAATTACCTTCTGGAGGAATGCTTTCCTGGGTGAAAACCCCTCTTTACATCATATAATTGGAGAATTGCTTTGTTACGGTTTTTAACTGTATGTAAGACCTACATTTTCCCCCTAGAAAGGATAGTAAGAAACTTAAAAATAAGTAGACAAAATTTGTCTAAATTATTATTATTATTATATATATATATATATATATATATATATATATATATATATATAATAAAAAGGCTTAAACACTAATATTCCATGGTCATAATTTATTCCATTGGAATCGTAAATACGATCCAAATCATCAGTGTTTAAGCCTTTTTATTATATCCTTACTCTGTCCTAGACATTGAGTTCTACCTGGATCCTTCCTCTTGGAAAATTTTTTTTTTTTTTCTGAAAATATACATGTATGGAAATTTTTATATATATTTTGCATATGTATGTATATTTTCCACTAATATCTATCTATCTATCTATCTATATATATATATATATATATATATATATATATATATATATATATATATATAGTAGAGTTGGATAACAATCTGACGGAATAATAAGTATACAATACAATTTTGAAAACTATGTGTGTGTATGTGTGCGCAAATATTCAATCACAAAATATATGCATCTGTATATATTTTCATAGAAGAATGACGAACTTTTTATACCAACGTGTTTGATTATTAGTTTCAAAAAATTTAAAAAAATATTTTCCTGGTGACTCCCGTTCATTTAGACATGTTTTTACCGACATAACTGACGTCATCAGGAATAGAATTTTATTTTCCCTCATATTTTTTGAGTCATCATTTGATTTGTATTTTTACGTTGTTTTTTTTTTTTTAGTATTTTGTATCTTGAGTATCACGTATATTTGTTGGTAAATAATGTTTTATATGAGCAGCTTCTCTGCGTGAAGAAACATTTTGAACGTCATTATAAAATTATTTCGAATTTTTATTTTATTATTCCAATATGTCTTTCCTAGATTACCATTGGATTTTATAGTAGCTTGGATTATTACATATTTAAATCTTGATCGTCTCGTTATAGAGTAATAAGGAGAAATTTACTTCGTAGATCATTACTAGTGAGCTGGGTCGACACTGGGTGTCCCATACATGTAGCTTTGTGCCAAGATTAAGCAACCTTTAGTAAATGATTACAGATTTACCATTTGCATAAACACAAATCCGTAGCGTGACACAGAGCTGAATTTTACTAAAGGGTTTTCAATCTCTGCGTGACAAGCAAATAGATTATGTTGTGCAAAATGATTTTTTATCATTTGGCTTCAGATGTATTGATTTACATAAATATATTTATATATGAATACACTTTTAATATATATATATATATGTATATATATATATATATATATATATATATATATATATGACGTCACACATTATCGGAGGACGAATATTTTCTGTGAAAATTTCTCGGACATTCAGGCCGGTAAATGTTGTTTAATACTGATTATTATAAACAGACCATTTACTTAAGTATTTGTATCTATAAAAAAGAATGTAAAAACATGAAAATGTCTTAATATATATATATATATATATATATATATATATATATATATATATATATATATATATATATATGTTTGATAGATTCATAATAGAATGAGATAGCTAGATAATGAAGAGATAGATAGATAGATAGATATTTTCTGTGAAAATTTCTCCGACATTCAGGCAGGTAAATGTTGTTTAATACGGATTATTATAAACAAACCATTTAATTAAATGTTTATATCTATAAAAAAGAATGTAAAACCATAAAAATGTCTTAAAATATATACATACACACATATATATATATATATATATATATATATATATATATATATATATATATATATAGAGAGAGAGAGAGAGAGAGAGAGAGAGAGAGAGTTTGATAGATGCAAAATAGAATGAGATAGCTAGATAATGAAGAGACTGAGATAGATAGATAATAGACAGATTGGTCTGTAGCTAATGAACAGACTGAAACATGTATATATATATATATATATATTTATTAAAGACATATTTTTTATGTTTAACGTTGTTACAAGTATTTAAGCAAATGGTTTAGATAAACAGTATTAAATAACATTTACCGGCCTGAATGTCCGAGAAATTTTCATAAAAATTTTCGAACAGAACCTGCATCCTATACGGAACCGTCATATACGCTGACGTGCCTTTATCTTGATCGGTATTTATATAAACTCCAACTTTCCATATATCTCGTACATTCATAACTGCTCTGGCGTATCGAATGTAAACAAATGACGTCATATATTAAAAAATGGACAAGGTCCGACAATTTAACGTTTAACGTTGTTATTTTATAGATACAAGTATTTAAGCAAATGCTCTGTTTATGATAAACAGTATTAAATAACATTTACCGGCCTGAATGTCCGAGAAATTTTCATAGAAAATTTTCGTTCTTTGACAGGATTCGAACCTGCATCCTATACGGAACCGTCATATACGCTGACGTGCCTTTACCGCTTGAGCTACAAAGAACCAATCGGTCGACAAGGTCGAATTTACTGCTTATAACCGATTAAATACTGCTTAAATACTTGTATCTATAAAATAACAACGTTAAACATAAAAATATGTCTTTAATAAATAAATTGTCGGACCTTGTCCATTTCTTAATATATATATATATATATATATATATATGAAGAGAGAGAAAGAGAAAGAGAGAACAAACATAGATACGGAAGAGATTGATATATATATATATATATATATATAGATAGATAGATAGATAGATAGATAGATAGATGGGGAGAGAGATAGTAAATGTTCCCATTTCGGATTGAACAAAGTGAATCGAACATTGAAACTGTGGTGTCACTTTTTGAACTTTCAAGAGATAGACAGGAAAAATAAAAGTGGAAATTTCCTTTAAAGGTCTTTTCTGTGCTTTTGATCAGCTTGAGAAGTTACTTGAAGACGAACGACTTTTTCCTTTTGAAGTTGCAAAGCAAAATTCAACATAAAACGAACCATTACATCGTTTCAAAAAGCGACCGAATGAACTCAAAAAACTAGGAAGCAAAATCAGGCATAAAAATCAAAAGGTTAGAGATTTTTTATTAGAATGCTTCGGAAAATTTTCAACGATATTTTTATCCAAAACCTTTCTGGTCAGCCTGTTCATGTGACTGACACACACACACGCACACACACACGCACACACACGCACACATATATATGTCTGGTTAAATGAGTTACAAACGTTATGCCCGCTTATTTTGATCATAATCCTTTCATATTCACGAATATTTTTCCGTATATTACAATAAAAGGAGGCAAGAAATGCCATGTAACAGTGAGAATCACTTTTATTTCTCAAGTACTTTCCATCTCTTTCTGAGATCACCATCAGGGGTGCAGTTGGATAGCTACACATAGTTTTGCCTTACCCTGTTCTCACTGTTACAGTGCGTTTCCTGCTTCATTTAATTGCAATATACGGAAAAATATTCGTGAATATGCATAACGTTTGTAACTTATTCAATCAGACATGCCTAAAAGAGAAATTGCGGCCTAAATACACTAATATGTCTGTGTATGTGTGTGTGACTCTGTGTGTGTGTGTGGAGATGATGAGACAAAATGGAAAACTTTTTTAACGACGCGTTTCGTCGATGTGTGTTATGTTCGCAGTCTTCAGACAGATATTGTTTTTGAGAGCAAGAAAGGCAATACATTAAAATAACCTCGCTGGTCTTAATCTAAAAAATGAATATGTTAAGATTGTAGTGATCGGGGAAACATCCTGTTGGGAGTGGTTCGCGGGAAGAAGCTGGTGGAATACGGAGGGAATGTGGGGGATTTGCTACTATATAAGTGGCATGGCGTCTTCTTCTCATGAAGATTTGTCTCGGCGGGACCAGGGAATGTAGTTCATCCGAGGACCTCCGTTCATCTTGATTGGTGGTAGCTCGGGGTCAGATTTACCTGGGACTACGTTTATATCGGATGGTTGGAAAGGATATACATCTTTGAAGCATGATCTCGATTATATTCATCTGACTAAATCACAATATGAATTTCCTTGACCCAGAAACACCAGCTCATACGTAAACAATCAAAAGTACCCAGCTCATGTGTAAACAATCGCAAGTACCCAGTTCATACGTAAACAATCAAAAGTACCCAGCTCATGTGTAAACAATCGAAAGTACCCAGCTCATACGTAAACAATCGAAAGTACCCAGCTCATACATAAACAATCGAAGGTACCCAGCTCATACGTAAACAATCGAAAGTACCCGGCGGAACACCAAAATGAAGAATGAGTCCATGTTTGGGACTCATCGCAGCATGATAGACCCTTATATGTGGTTTTCTTTGGTTTGTTTTCTTTTAAGGCATATCAACCTCAATGGGCTATTTAATGCCGATAAGATTTTTATTGCTGGTAATATCCCCCCCAAATGGTTATTTTCTAAGCGTAGCTTAGACCTGGCACAAGGCCTAATAATTTTCCTAGTGTAGCTTTGATGTGGCACAAGGGCGAAAGTATGGGCACCCAGTGAGGATTGAACTCACTACTCAATCATAATCGTTCTAGACAAGCTTGCTAACCATTACACCACCTAGAGGTGTCCAAAAATGTATTTTTGGTAATATTTTTTTTAAATATATTGTTGGTAATATTTTTTTCAAAAATGTATTGCTGGTAATATTTCTTTTTCAAAAATGTATTCCTGGTAATAATGTATTGCTGGTAATAATTTTTTCTTCAAACATTCATTACTCGCAATAATTTTTTCCGAAAATGTATTGCTGGTATTAAAACGTATTTTTACACTTTCATAGTTTGGGGTTAACTATTTGCCCATAGCTGGAACCCTAACAGGTGCTACCACCCGGGATCAGGGTAGACCTGGGAACACCAGCAATTAAGAGATGCCTCCACGCTCCTCAAAACCTCATGATCAGAGGCCTTGCTGTCGGATGTATTTTATCGTCTTACCCAGGACGCGGATGTAGTTCATCGTCTTACCCAGGACGCGGATGTAGTTTATCGTCTTACCCAGGACGCGGATGTAGTTCATCGTCTTACACAGGACGCGGATGGAGTTTATCCTCGTACCCAATACGGTCTAATTTCTAGAAGTTCCTTTGGAGACGTAAGGCAAAGAATAAAAATAAATGAATTTTTGAACAAATTTTAAAGGACTTTTCTGTATTTTGGTGTGGATTTTAGTAAATTTAATTTCGTTTTATTCTGGGGTGAATTAATATTTTGGGGTGAATTAACATAAAAGATCCGATATGCTTGATAAGTAACATTATAAACTACACATATCTTTTTTTGTGATGTCAACGAACACTTGTTACCACTTTTTTTCATGTCAGCGAATACTTGTCACTTTTTTTAATGCGCGTTGTAGTAGAGACTTTGTAATTGCAGATATAACTATGGTAACTCCGTTGAACAATACTGGTGCCAGACTCGTACCATTTACTTGACAATACTCGCTCGAAAGTAACCACCGAATAGTGATCCGAATAGTAATCCGTATAGTGATCAGTATCGATAAATAGTATAGAGAATAGCGATCCGTATAGTAATAGAGGATAGTATAGAAATAGTGATCAATTAGACGCCACGACAGCGACACTTTATTCGTATATAACACTTTTCACTTGCGTTTTTACTCTCATTTATGCATCTTTTAAAATAAAACTCCTTAAAATTACGAAAATATCGCTCTGGTCAATGTTAGAATTCATAAACCAAAATACACAATTTTCGATCAGATTTGTAATTAGACCCGTCCATAGGACCGCTGTATTGCGACAATGGAAAACCTTCTTTTCCTTTAATATAATTAATTAAAAATAAACTCTCCTGATTTCATCTATCAAGAAAGCAGAACAAATTTTCGAGGATACCCAATGCAACATATTATGCTGTGTCGCAAGATATAGCTCTATATATTCAGTATATGGGTGATGTAAAAAAAAAGCTTTCGAAATTGTTTCGTGCCAATGTGGTAACAAACCGCCAGATAAGACATATATCTCGCTAATGCTTTTCAACATAACTTGATATGTTATCAGCTACGACATTGACGCAATGGTTACAAGCAAAGATAAACGAGTCTGAAAATATCTTTTTGTTGTTTCGAAACAAACAAACAAACAAACAAAAAGAAGCCCTAAGGCAATGCATCACTAAATGCACTGATGGTTGCTGGTATTAATGAAATGGATATTTTTACTCTAATGTTTCTAGAAATTATAAAGAATTCATACATCATAGGTTTATTGTAGAAATGTTTTAAAAACATCCACATCAGGAGTTTATTCAAGAAACTTTAAAGACATACGCATCATTCATACGTTCATTATAAGAATTATTATCAACATCTACATAACGGGTTTATTATAGAAATTAATAAGAATATCTACATCAGTTTATTGTAGAAAGTATTGTGAACTTTTATATCAAGATTTTATTTAAGAAATTCTTAAATACGTAAACATCAGGAGTTTATTCTGGACATTGGTTAATACATACGCATCAGGAGTTTATTCTAGAAATTTGTTAATACATACGCATCAGGAGTTTATTCTAGAAATTTGTTAATACATACGCATCAGGAGTTTATTCTAGAAATTTGTTAATACATACGCATCAGGATTTTATTCTAGAAATTTGTTAATACATACGTATCAGGATTTTATTCTAGAAATTTGTTAATACATACGTATCAGGAGTTTATTCTAGAAATTTGTTAATACATACGCATCAGGATTTTATTCTAGAAATTTGTTAATACATACGTATCAGGAGTTTATTCTAGAAATTTGTTAATACATACGCATCAGGATTTTATTCTAGAAATTTGTTAATACATACGTATCAGGAGTTTATTCTAGAAATTTGTTAATACATACGCATCAGGATTTTATTCTAGAAATTTGTTAATACATATGCATCAGGATTTTATTCTAGAAATTTGTTAATATATATGCATCAGGAGTTTATTCTAGTGACTTGTTAATACATGCGCATCAAATTTCATTATAGGAATTATTATCAACATCTACGTCTGGAGTTTATTGTAGAAATTATTAAAAACATTTCATTAGGTTTTTGTTGTAGAAATTATTAAGATGATCTACATCAGGAGTTTATAGTAGAAATTATTAAGAACATTTTCATCATTATTTTATTGTCGAAATTAAGAACATCTTCATCAGGAGTTCATTGCAGAAACTATTAAAGTCATCTTCATAAGGAGCTTACTGCTTCAATCCGCATATCTATTTGTGGCTTTCATATGGCGATCTTTCTTAATCTCATCTCATTTTAAAGGGAATTCTAAGAGTGGACTGAAAAGGAGGGATGCTAGAGCTGAGAAATCTTGCATCTTATTAAGAGCTGCATTGGTTATTTCCATGTCAACTGGCACCTGACTCTTCAAAGAAGACTTCAAAATCAACAAGGATCGTCATCTCTTGAAAATGGACAAAATTTGGCATCGTGGCGTTATCAAATACCTGCAGAAAAAAAGGGTTTAACTTCATAGATATTCATACTAACATGGTTGTTGCATTAGAGGGTGACGCCCTAGCTTTATCATCAGTATAAAAGTTGACAGCTGAAGTTAGGAGGGGAAAGGAGAGTCTTGACGATGACCCGATGCCTGGACGTCCTACCAGTGCCACCATATCTTCTTTGAACAGTCAGATGACAGTTTAACTGCTAGAAAATAACACATCTACCAATAAGAAGAGTTGAAATTAATGCATGCATGATTTCACAGCTCTAGTCAGCCCATGAACTTTTCAGCTCATCTTCGTAGCTTCTTGAAATGTCGATGTATTAAGTTCAAAAGTAAATAAATTGCTTGGGTCTCTGGAGTTCATAGTATAAAATGTTTATTCGATTTATTAAGTAAAAATCAGAAAATTTTTTTTTATTTCCGACATTAGTTTTATTGAAGATCTGATTTACTGTTTTGTTCTGCATTTTAACTTTCGAGCAATTTCATAATACCGGGACTTTTTTTTTTCTCAACAAGGAACTGCTCTGGTGTCTTTTGTAGTCTACAGGAAAATGATTCATTTTTCATTTAGATAATTCTGTCGAAATCAGGTTAAATGGTAATCTGGAGACGTAATGTCTGCCGAAAATGGCGGACAACCGAAAATTTAACAAGCATCAAGTAAAGACATTTTTTATTCTCAGAGAAAGACTCTATCTAACGATTTCCTGGTGAAATATTATAATTTTTTTAAAAACTTTCTGTCGATTTCTGCCTTCCTTCGTTCTCATTTCGTCATTTCAGTATTTGTTCGAATCAAACGCTTGGTTCTTTGAAAGGCGCTCATAGAAGAAAATCATTTCCATATATTCACTGCATTAACTTTTTATGACGACAACTGTCTCTTGGTACATTTATTAGCTGTTTATTTTTGTTTGCCCCCCCCACAACCTCTTGAATTCCATTTTGTAAAATAACCACTCTTCTTTGTCTATTATAATTTATGCAAGATACGTAACGTGTAAGTGTGGTCCAATCCGTAGCAGTTTATTTTTGCTCGCCCAAAGACCACTTTTTTTTTCTTTTTTTTTTTTTTCTAGTGATATTCAACCTTTTAAAAGACCGATGACCCACTCGAGGTAAATGGTTGCAGAATAAGAAACACAGCTTATTCATGCGGATACGTGTGGAAGATAACGGTTAATCCTAGACTTAAACAGGTTAAGATTGTAGTACTCGGGGAAGCATCCTCTTGGGAGTCGGTACCACAAAGCATCATTTCGTGGGAAGAAGCTTCTCGAGTAGAACTTACATCTCACCAATGGTATACGAGAGGAATATGGATGGTTCGCTACAATGCATGTGGTATGGTGGGTCGTAGACGTGAAGGTTAGAACTGGAGGAACTAAGGAATTTAGTTCGTCTGAAAACTTTCTATGGAAATAAAGATGTAGCAGCGAGGGGATTCCGACGTTTTGTCTATGAGGAAAGGGGTAGTAGGGTGGAAAATAATTTGTCACCCACAAGGATGCGGAGACGCTTTTGGAGTCTACAGACGCTGAAAAGTGAAGACTAAGTAGCTCCTGCTCATGTATGGCAGCAGTGCTCCATTTTGGGCCTGATCTGGCTCTTCTAAAGGTACAGGCTAGCAGGAGGAGTCAGGTACTTATTGCAGCGGTACAGGAAACTGAACATTTTCCATAGAAATAGCGATAGATCAACGAGATACTTGCGATCAATTTTCCAGAATCTTAAACGATGGATCGTATGTTCAAGTTCCACTTGAGGTCTGTGTTTAGTTTAAGTCCCAGTAGGGGACCTACCTGAGGGAACATCGATTCAGCATGGTTGGTCATAATTCAGGACCTGATCGGGGACGATAGAATGTAACTAGTTTTGTTTTCACCCAATACAAGGTCCATGGCCAATCAAGGTAGAGTGTTACTGTGTGAGATTGTTGTAAGCGAAGTGAAAAGAAATAATAGTGTATTATGATGGTGGGTAGGATAGATATCGGTTGACCCTGGGCTTAAGGAGACCAACATTGTAGTTTGTCTGACAAGCACTCTCTTGGAAGATAGTTTCACAAAGTAAGAATTCCGGGGAAGATGTCTGAATGGAACTTGCTTTTTAGCAAAAGAATACGACAGGAATGCGGATGGTTTGTCGCCGTGAAGATGACATAGCAGGTCCTGGCTGTGAATGTCTGACCTGGTGGGACTAAGGAATGTAACCTGTCTGCCATGGTAACTGCGCGATACAGTATTGAGAGGCTAACAACATTTCGTCGGCTGAGATTACGGTTGCAGGGTAGAGAATAATTTATCTCCCGCAAGGCCGCGTATGCGCTTTTGAACTCTGTCAATGGTGGACAATGAGGATTTCGCGTCAATAACCCAGATATAGTAATGATACTCCATTCTTTGTTTGATCCGACTCTTGTCAAGAGAGAGTATGGCTGTAGGAGTTAGTTATTTTCTGGAGCGATATAATGAACTGACCATTTTTGAGGATATGACCACTCATCAAGATTGGTGCATGTTTAGGTTCTGCTCGATGGTGATGAAATGTTTTGTTTTAAATGTACTGTTAAATATCATGTAATTGTAAAGTATCCACTCTTCTTTGTCTATCATAATTTATTTAACATTCAGAATGTATAAGTGTGATCTAGTTAGTTTTTTTTCATTTATGTTTATGTAGAAACCACACATCAGAGGGATTAATGTGACCAAAATGAGGTAAATAAGTTTAAACGCTTTTTTTATACATTTAGTATATTGTCTATTTGCTGCATTCTACAACGTTCATTATTATAAACTAATGCCTTCATTTGCTCCTTATAAATGCCAACAGTTATTAGCTAACTGTAGAGCATCGTTCAAATAGAATACGCCAATATGAAACTTCGCAAACCACTTTTGGCACACTCAGTTATTTACAGAACCTTCTCCATAAAATACACAAATCATTTTTTTTTTCATTTGAGTAGAATTTATTTTAATGGATATAAATATTCCAAGCATCATGACTACCGGTGCCTTATATAATATTGATCATTCGCAAGGAATATCTTAATTAACAACAATTGTTATATTAAGCCGTAGAGCATTGTTCAGAGAGAAATCTTCAACACGAAATTTCGCAAACCAATTTTGTCAGGTTCGATTATTTACAGAATCTTCTCCATAAACTACACAAATATTTCTTTTTTATTTCTGTGAAAGTTTACATATTTATTTCAATGGATTTACATATTTCGAACATCTTGACTGACAGTGCCTTATTTAGCATTGTTTGGGCTCAAGTAATGTCTTACTCTATCTAGAGGTCACATATCAAAGCGAATTGACATCGGCTGGTCTACACACCCGTGGAGCATCGTTCAGCTAGAAATCACCAGCATAAGTATATCGCAAACCAATTTTGACATGTTCGATTATTCGCAGTTTTCATTCTTCTTTTATGTGCCGTGTCCTTTCAGGACGTAGGTGATCATGGCTCTCCACTTCCTCCTATCCTTTATAGTTCTCAATATGTTTTGTTCTTTCGCTACGTCTCCCAGACGCTCTCCTGTCGTCCGCCTGCTCAAGCCTGCCAAGTATGTCACGTGTTGCTTTCCCTTGTCTCTCTTTCCCTCTATCCACCCTACGAGTATCAGATTCTCCAAGCCTTCCTTTCTCATTATGTGTCTCAGAAATTTCAGCTGCCTCTTCCTGATGTTAAGTATGAGGTTCCTCCGTTTGCATCTTCTCCAAAACCTCATCATTGGTCACATGTTCGGTTCATGATATGTTTAGCAACCTTCTGTAGAACCATTCCTCTGTTGCCTCGAATCTCTTCTTTATGTTTGAGGAGACCGTCCAACATTCCAAGGAGGGCAGATATCATGTAGCAGTTCAGTACTCTTTTCTTTGTTACCAACGAAATCCTCCTGTCTCGTAATTCTCTGCCTAGCCTTTAGAATGCGTCTTTGGCCATTCCAATACGTCTTCGGATCTCAGAATCGCACTTACCGTCCTCTGTCAGAACACTTCCTAGATATTTAAATTTCGGCACCTGTTTGATTTTAGTGTCCCTGATCTGTAAGCCGCATTTCGGGCTCATCCTTTTACTGATGACCATTCTGCTTTCTTGTAGTTTATGCTTAGTATATACTTGCTCTCCTTCGCTACCTTCTGTAGGAAGTTTTGTAAATTTCTTTCCGTGTTGGCTGTCAGCACTACCGGCCCTATAAAATGTACACTTTTATTATATTTCTCACTCTATTTAAAAACAAATTTTAAAAAATACTAAAGAAAAAAGAGGTATGTCGGTCAAAAGAATTGCGCTTTGTTGAAGGCCAGGGTTTTGTAATATTGGTAAGGCTCGTCCTACAAAATGACTTCCAAATTTTATTTTGAATGGTTCTCTGAAAGCACATTACCAGTTAGAAAATGCCTACATCAAAGAACTGGGGAGCTTTCATCGTGTTGGGAATAATCACTTGCGGAAAAATCATCCATGTGTGCAAGACCTGGAAAATATGCTATAATTCTACTTGTCCCTTCCTTAGTTAGGACGGACGTTACGTTCTGAAAATACTTCATAATTATCTATTCCGCTTTGATCGTGAGGACAGACGGCAAATACATGTCAGAGACCCAGTTTGGTTTTGGTGAAAGAAAGAAAGAAAGAAAGAAAGAAAGAAAGAAAAAAAATGAATGAAAGGAACAATGAATAAATGAATGAATGTGTTATGGGACCTTACCCATAATAACATAATGGACTATTCCATACGTAATAAATACTGCACCTCAAGAGGAAGCAGGGAGTTCAGTCCGAAGTCGGCTGACCGGCTGATCGGTTGAACTCTCTGCCTTCGGGCGGGAAGGAACCCGAACGAGGCTACGTTTATACGGGTTCAATTGGGCATATTTTTTGCCGAGCCCACGGGCTTGGAGATCCTACGTTAAAAACGCCTTGTGCCACGACGCCCTCGTGGGGGGGGGACTTAATATCGTTCAATCCGAAGTCGGCGACTGGCTGATCGGCTGATCGGTTGAACTCTCTGCCTTCGGGCGGGGAGGAACCCGAACGAGGCTACGCCGAAGGGCGGAGTCTCTTTCGGGGAGGTAAACCGACCCTGAACCCGTTTATACGGGTTCAAAGGGCATATTTTTGGCCGATCCCACAGGCTCGGAGATCCCACGTTAAAGCGGCCTTGTGCCACATGATGCCCTCGTGGGGCGGGGTTGACTAAATACTGTTCCGTCTGAAGTCTAGAGTTCAGTCTGAAGTCTGGTCCGTCAGAAGTCCGTCAGTCAGTCAGAGCGAGCGAGTCAGTCAGTCGAGTCAGAGGCAGTCCGAAACAGAGTCGCGTTCAGACAATTACTACTAAACCTGATTGTTTGTACCAACACTTTCTTCTTCTCTGTATATATTCCTGTTTGTAATATATCTGTGTTATTCCATATCCGTATTCGAGTTCTTCTTTACTGGTTCTACCTTGGACTATCACCGTGGTACAAGGAACCGGACCATAACAGAATGAAAGAAAGAATGAATGAAATGAAGAAAAATGATGAAAGAAAACACGAACGAACGATAGAATGAAAGAAACAAAAATAAATGAATAACAGAAAGAATGAAAGAAAGAAAAAATGAATGAAAGTTAAAATAGATAAAAGAAAAATGAATGAAAATAAAATGAAAAAATAAAGATAAATGAAAGAAAGAATGATAAATTAAAGAAAAAGAAAGAAAAATGAATGAAATAAAGAATGAAAGGAAAATGAAAGAAAGAAAAGAAAGATAGAGGAGGCGATAACGCTGTTATATCTTTAACGTCTGCTTCAGTGAAATGGAAAACCATGTCAATTTTTAATCTTTTTCCTTTGTACTCCCGTATTTCTTTAAATAATGATCTCCATACGTGCTTATTATTATTGTTATTGCAATAATTTGTTAAAGTTGTTCAGCTCAAATATTTAACGATGCAATAGTCGAATTTCGCCATGGGCTTATTCAGACATTATCTTCAAAATTATGATTTATTAGAAAATTAAAATAACAAATACCTGAAATTTTCACAAGTACTGCTAATATATATTAATCGGATTATCTAAATTCTAAGCATCAAAAGCACTTACACCGTAATCAGCCATATTTGTTAATTTCTCTATAACTGAAAAAGAAATTTTTGTACCAATGTTTGACACAAGACTCAAATGTTATTTCCAATTATACAGTCATCATTCGAAGTCAGAAAAGAAAATCGAGAAGTTTAATGTAACGATACCTCAACGTGATAAATATAGAATCACCACCTCAAATTAGAAAAGATTTATTGCCTCCTCCATATTTTTCATTGTTTTTATATATATATATATATATATATATATATATATATATATATATATATATATATATATATATATATATATATTTTTTTCATATGCTTTTTTTTTTTTTTTTTTGCACTTCGAATTAAATCTTTAAAAATTCTGGTAGGCAGAACAGAAACATCCAATTAAAAGTCGTAACTGATACACATTTGCTGGTTCGTTTTCTTAGGCTTACGGCCATGTTTACGCATACAAACTACACTTTTTAAAAATATTCCAAGCAATTATTTCTGGGACACGTTGTTTATTTTTTCGACAGAATTGACAAAAAATAAAAATAATATTTTTTATAACTCATTTGACAAGCACATTAAATTACATATTAACAACTGTATAAAAGTGAGTTCAGTAAAAAAATTAAACTGTCTGTGCATGATTCATTTTTATATCAGCACCAAGATCGTTATTCGCCGGTCATTAGTAAGCAACGTAGATATGATCAGAGCTTGGAAACTGGTCTATCCTCAAAGAGCTCAGTAGGGCGGGGGGCATTAGGTTAGTCATATTCAATGCATTTAAAATCAAACCAGTGACATCCCATCATCACCGAACGGACTTAGAACTTTCACCGGTCACAATGAACAAGTGTTTCCGCAGAGAGGCCCCGTGACTTGGGCGCCTTTTGGGACTTAAACTCCATTCGGACCTCAACTGAAACATACGGTTCATCGCTAAAGGTGCTGGGAAAATTGTCGGTTCCTTGTTCCGCTCCAGTACCATATTATGCAGAAAATGGAGTACTGCTGCTGCACATATGTGGGTAACGCTCGTCCTACAAAATGACTTCCAAATTTTATTTTGAATGGTTCTCTCAAAGCACGTTACCGGTTAGAAAATGTCTACAACAAAGAACAGGGGAGCTTTCATCACGTTGGAAATGATCACTTGTGGAAAACAATCATCGACGTGTACAAGTCCTGGAAAATATGCCATAATTCTACTTGTTCCTTCCTTAGTTAGTTAGAACAAACGCTGAGATCCAGATTTCATTTTCCAATCTCGATAGAATCCAAAAGCGTCTCCTCGTCCTTATGGGTGATGAATTATCCCCCCCTGCAATCCCTTTCCCACGGACGAAACCTCGCAAGTCTCTCGTTGCTATATCGCTATCTGCATGAAAAATAGTCAGTTTCCTGTACTGCTGCAATAAGTACCCGACTCCTCCTGCTAGCCTGTAACTTTACAAGAACCAGATCAGACCCAAAATGGAGCATTGTTGACATACATGAGCAGAAAGCTACCCTGTCTTCACTTTTCAGCGTCTGTAGACTCCAAAAGCGTCTCCGCATCCTTGTGGGTCACAAATTATTTTCCATCCTACAACCCCTTTCCTCATAGACAAAACGTTGGAAGCCTCTCGCCGCTATATCGTTATTTCCATAGAAAGTTTTCAGACGAACTACATTTCTTAGTTCCACTAAATCTAACCTTCACGTCTACGACACCGCCATATCACCCGCATTGTAGCGGACCACTGACATTCTCTTCGTATTCCAACGGTGAGAAGTAAGTTCCCCTCGAGCAGCTTCTTCCCACGAACCGCTGTTTTGCGAAACTGACTCCCAAGAGGATGCTTTCCAGAACACTACCATCTTAACATGTTTAAATCCATGGTCCACTTCCCCAAGTATCCCAATAAACTCTGCCTATCACTCTGTAACCCTCTACCTCGAGTGACTGTTGGGCCTTATATAGGGTGAGCAGCAATGTAAAACAAACAAATATATAGAGAAATAAATATTTATATTCTTCTCCTCATCTTGGTTGCCATATTCACGACGTTTCGGCCGTTGTTTGCTTCGGCATTCTTCAGGTGATTGGAATTTCGAACTGAACTCTTTATTTCGTAAAACGAGGCAGATTGTTCTAGTTCCACGTGCCATGATGGATGTCAACGGATGTCTCAGTTATGAGATATCCGTAGACATCCATGAGCCATATGACCCGTTAACTCAACTGTCCAAGTTTTGTTCACCACTGCAATAGCGAGGTACTGAACTGGTAACTCTTTGGGTCAAGTTACCGGATCTAACCAAGGCTTTTATCCACTGGGCCATGTTGGGACTTATAAACATAACGTCTCAGTAAACATTTTTTTACCAGAGCTCATATTGCATCTCTTTTGATTACATACACCTGTATTATTAGTTGTAATTGTATTCGAATCATTTGATGAAACCTTCACAATTACTGTTAAGTTTTTAATAGTACTAGATTTTTTTGTAACGCGCTGACATGTGTTGGAATCCTCACAACATTTAGTATTGTTAAAGCTATCGCTAAGATTTTTTTGTTGAGAATTATACACTATCGGTTTCATTCAATTCTGCAAACCAATAGATGGAATTTCAGTAAGATGATTTATTTGGAAAAATACTCAGACAAAAATCCTACTTCGTGGTTTAATAATTTTTTAATTTAATTTAATTTTATAGGACTTCATGATAAGCAAAAATTTTTAAGAATATGTTTTTCCTTTTTAACAGCGAAGAATAAATTCTTAGGATTTCTTACTCTTGAGCATGCAACATACAAATGACCATACGCAAATATTTTTTTTCTGGGGCCAAATTCCAACTTTTGAAACGTTTTGACCTTCTGATTTGTTTATAGTTCTTGCAAACGTAGGGCGAACTGGATTCTTGTCTATAAAACCTCAAAGAAAAGATATGCGAAAAACAATATTGCATTTTTATTAAATAAGTATTTGTTATTTTAATAATTAAATTGTTTTTAATATAGTGGGGGTATTTTCTCTGTTAGATAAGAAAACTTTTAATTTTTCCCCAAAATTGATGAATATTTATTGTACTAAGCTACTCACCCTAGTAAAACCAACTGTACTTTGTACCCCGTTATCTGTTTGCACTTGTCCTCAAAATTTTGTTTCGAGCATGTGACGGACGGACTAACGGAAGTTACATAATTTTATATATAGATTTCATTCATTTTAGTTTTGGGTGTTTTTTAATTGTAACTTCCACTTCGTCATTTCCTGACTTTGCGTGTGTGACTATTTGAATTTTGAAGTCCAAAGCACAGAAGGAATTTAGAAAGCAGAACAAGCAAGAATACAGAGGATAAATTTGATTCTTCTTCTTTTTGTGGCCATCATGGCTCTCTAAAACCTCTTGGATCTTAATAATCCTAATCCCCGTTCAGCGATCCATTTACACAAGCGTATTCGGTTGGCTGTGTAGATGCACGGAGGATTAATAGAATGCGTCTCGGAGTGAGGAATTGGAGAATTCCGTTAGAGTTCATTACATTCACTTCTGTGCTGATACCCTTGGGAAAGACATGAATCGATCACTTCTATCCTCAACAGATATGGGTAGATAGAAGGACAGAATTGATTCTATACCATTGGGTGGCAACCAGTCTAAGAGAACGAAAAATTCTGAATTGAAAACCAGTGTGGTCCAACTACCTTGTAGGTCCCGCTTCTTTAAGCAAAAGTCTAGAAGGTAACTTTAAAAACAAATAAAACTCGCATTTCTTCTCAAAGAAGGAAACTGCACCCATCCGTACTTCAAGCGATAACAGAAAATAATGTGTATATCGGGATTAGTACAATGGTTCGAAAACTGGGACAAGGCGCCGTGGACAATGATTTCGGACCATTCACCCATGAGTGTTTCACCAACGGCACTTATGACGGCGAGGATTTGGTAGGCTACTTGCCGTACTCCTCTGTCCTTCACGCCTGCAGTATACCCTATCTGTGTCAAATTTTCCAAGCCCAATATCTATGCATCCTAGAATTTTCAGCTGACTTTTTCTGATTTGAAATATAATCGAGTTTTTGCTTCCATTCCATTTAAAATTCCCACATCATTATGTAACCTAGAGATTTAATCTGATTCCTTTCTTTTTGTCCCCGCTCCGTCCTGGGTATGACGATAAACTACACCCGCGTCCTGAGTATGACGATAAACTACGTCCAACAGCAAGGCCTCTGATCTGGAGGGTTTTTCAGGAGCGTGGAACCACCTCTTAATTGCTGGTGGTCCCAAGTCCACCCTGACCCGGGGTGGTAGCACCTGTTAGGGTCCCAGCTATGGGCAAATAGTTAACACCCAAACTTGTGTAAAAAAGGTTTTAATATATACCGTTAGTGTGCAGATTTTGATCGAGTGCGAACAAAATATTACCAAGTGAGGATTAAAAAATAACTTTTTACGAAAATAAAACCATCCAAGTTTGTAAATTTCTTAAAATAAGTTGGATTGTACTAAAAAATGAGTAATTGAAAAATGGTTCAGATATATATACATACGTACATTTTTTTTACCAAACTATAGCTATGAATCTATTTAAAAAAAATTTGTTAGCATTAAATGACCCACTGAGGTTGATATGCCATAAAACGAACAACCAACCAACCATTTGTCCCGGTTTTCCCTAATACATACTCCTTGTTCACATGTTCAGTCTGTGGTATTCTCAGCATTATTTATTACTCTGGTTACTACAATCGTCTGTGAATGCACATGATCTCCTTTCCTCCTTATGTGCCCTACAAATTTAAAGTTACTCATTCCTTTTTGTCTCCGTTTAACCTCTTACATACTCCTTGCTCACGTTTTCCCCTTACTCCTTTAATCAAGTGCCCTAGAAATTTCAAATGTCTCTTTCCTTTTTGTTTCCATTTTCCATGAACTTTCATCGGTGTTCAAATTTCAACTCGTTTCTTTCCATTGTCATCCTTTCGTTCTCATGTGACCTAGAAATTTCAACTGTCCCTTTCCTTTTCGATTTTTTCCCCCATAAACCTTCCTCGTTGCTCACATGTCCTGTCCATGGTTTTCTCTGCATTATTTAGTACTCTGTGATAAGTTTGTCGCTACTTTCCTCCGTGAATGCTCAAATTCTCTTCTCTCCTTATGTACACCAGATATTTCAACTGTCTCTTGCCGACTTGTTTACATTTTCGTCAAAACATTCACGTTGCTCACATGTTCCATCCATGGTATACTCAACTGTATTTAGTGCTGTGAGATAAGGTTTTCGCTGCTGAATGCTCAACCATTCTTTCCTCCTTATGTACACTAGAAATTTCAACTCTCTCTCTTTCCTTTTTGATTTCTTTTACCATAAACCTTCCTCGTTGCTCACATGTCCAGTCCATGGTATTCCAAGAATTATTGAGTAATCTGAGGTAGGTTTCTCGCTTCTATCTACCGTAAATGCTCAAGTCTTCTTTCCTTCTTATTCGGTCTATAAATTTCAACTGTCGCTTTACTTTTTGTTTCCTTTTTCCCTAAATCTTCCTCGTTGCTCACATGTTCAGGCTATGGTATTCTCTGTATTTTTTTTAGAACTAGATTTCTGTTACCTCATCAATTGTAAGGAAATTGTCAACCATCGACGTCGTACAGGAGGTACAAATGTATATAACGTTTTAATCCATAGCATAATTATTTAGCCATCTAAGTGTATTCTTCAGGGAATTCTTCGAGATTCTCACATCACTAAATCTGCTAACCAGTCATACAGTGTTTGAAGGAGTGCCAGTAGTGAAAGCCTGAAGCTACGAGGTCTGGAGAATTATCCGTATGTGGAAGAACTTTCTATATTACGAAATTTAGATTAGTCTGACACTGGTAACAAATGCGTTTCCTCTTATGAAATATATATCAAGCGTAATATTGACTAGTTGAATATTTGACCTATAACACAAAGGGGCTAATGTTACTTTCTCGCAATTTCATGTTCTTCAGACATTCTCGT
>CAHIKZ030000883.1:37500-112500 GCA_903632075.3 Acanthosepion pharaonis | reverse complement strand
AAACAATAGCGATAATGAGAAATCAAAAATAATGCGACTTTTGGAATTATCGAGAAAACCCCTGACGCCGACAGACCCACCCCAGTTTGTTGCGGCGTCAATAAAAGCAGGACCCCAGTCGACAGAAATGAGTTGGAGTTGGAGTGGAGTTGCAGCTGGACCGCGGGCAGGGAAAGAGCCTGAACGCGGGCATCGGGCCCGATTCACTCGCCCCTTTGCGGGCAAAAGAATCCTCAGACAAGAAATCCTTCCAGCCCAAGTCGAAGACAGAGAAGTTCAGCCCCGGACGGCAGCGAGAAGAGATCACCTCGGACGACAGAGAGTTGCGGCTGAGTTGCGGCAAGAGATCCTTCCAGCCCAAGTCGAAGACAAGAGAACTTCCAGCCTAAGTCGACGAAGAAGAAGAAATACAACCCAAGTCGAAGACAAGAGAACTTCCAGCCCAAGTCGAAGACAAGAGAACTTCCAGCCTAAGTCGACGAAGAAGAAGAAATATAACTCAAGTCGAAGAGAAGAATCAACTGCGAATGATCGATAGAAATTAGCCCCAGTGTCGAACCAAACCACACTCCGACATACACAATTCTAAAGAGTAGGCAATTCGAAATCTTTAGGTTGTGTGATAGAAGCTTGTGCCATAGTCCACAGAGCGGGTCGGGAATTGAGAACAATTTTGTTTTTATGTAACGGACATTAAGATATAAAAGGTTGTTACCCTTTTTTTCATCAGCAATCTTTTTGTCTCGTGAGTTTATTTTTCTTTTACTTGTGTTTTGCCACCCCCGTCGGACTCAATTTGTATCGGCCCCAATCCCTGCTGGTCCCGTCTGTCTAAGATCTAAACACAGCGTGGGTAGACAGACCGGAGATCAGTACAGTTGCTTCAGTAACCAGGTATTGGAAGCGAGTTGGGAAAGGCGAGGCTGGTGATCATCCAACCAAGGAGTTGGAGCGGCACGCTTGGAACCAGGAGGAGCGACCAGGAGGAGCGACGTCACAGTTGGCGCCGTAACCAAGGGATTCGACCCTGGGCCAGGTGTGTAACCGTCACACCTTTATAATAATTTTCTCTTTTGGGGCTAATTAAAAAAAAAAATTACCAGTGGCCGCCCCAAACTTTTGAACTGTATATATATATATATATATATATATATATATATATATATATATATAATTTTAAGGTATGCCATATTTCGGGGTAAAAGTCTGCAAATATAAGAGTGGAGACTGAGGTCAACACCAAGTAGCGACAGTCTATTCTATGCTTTAAATCAATCTTCAGGCTATGCGTAATGCGTAACAGTTAGACTATATATAATCACTGGGGTATTATGGGTAGTTATAGGTCAGTAAAGTTTTTTCAAATTATTTCCCTTTCAAATAACCCCTTGCGTCTAAGTGGCATTATCGACTCGCTTGGTGTGAAATGGTTAACAAAAGAGAGAGAGATATTAATTTTACTGTTTAAAAAGTCAGAGATACCTATTCAAACCTGTGTAAATATAACGTTTATAATAATATGTAATAAAGTCTGATTAAAAAAAAATTGCTTTAAAAATTGTTTTGTGTACGTCTTGTGTATGAAAATAAATGTTAGCAGTCATAAAATTAATTGTAAAAAAATTATTTAATAATGGCTTTATTTGTTCTTTTGATTGGGTTTAAAGAAAAAAATCGTTTTATTATGACAGATTGGATATTTTAATGCATAACAAAAATGAGTTAAAATGAGAAAGGATATGTAATTCTGCCCAGCATTTTGGTATTTCTTTATCATATTGGTCGTCGATTTAAGCTTTCGACTCACATAAGTCATCATCATAGTGGTTATATGGACATTACAACAGAGATGTTCACCGTCAACGATATCCTGTTTTGTTTGCATAGAAGTTCTATTCCTTAAACGTTATTATCGCATAGCAAGCTTCTATGCAAACAAAACAGGATATCATCCTTGATATTGTCATGGGTCCTTACCTATAACTACAGAATGAAGTCTTACTAACACTAAGTATACTACGCCTGTCAAGAGAGAGGGACGAATCAAGCCGATCTTCTCGGCTTGACGGTCGAACTCTTTGCCTCTGAGCAGAGAGGAACCCAAACGAGGTTCCGCCGAAGGGCAGAGTCTCGTTCGGGGAGGTTGACCAACACGATCCCGTTTATACGGGTTCTACGGGCATTTTTTGGCTGAGCCTACGGGCTCGGGAAACCCACGTTAAACTCGGCCTTATGCCAAATGGAACCCTCGTGAGGGGGTGGCTAGATACCGATTCGAGCCGAGCTTCTCGGCCTGACGATCGAACTCTCTGCCACTGAGCAGAGAGGAAACCCGGACGAGGCTCCGCCGAAGGGCAGAGTCTCGTTTGGGGGGGTTCACCAACCCGATTCTGTTTTTACAGGCTCAGGAAACCCACGTAAAACTCGGCTTTGTGCCACATGCAACCTTCGTGGGGGTGGCTAGATGTCGAATCGAGTCGAGCCGATAGTAGTTCACTCCAAACCAGACTGTCAGTCATACTAACACCTTCCACATCATGTATTATTATTTCGTGTAATATACCTTCGTTATTTCTACTCTTGTGTTCGTGTTGTTCTTCCTTGGACCATAACAGATATAAACTCTTGTAAGGTGCATATAGCCAGTCTGATGATGGCCCATGTGAGCCGAAAGCTTAGATCGACGACCAATATAATAAAGATATATCCAAATGTTGGCCAGTTTTTGTCTTTATTTTCTCTTGAAACTAAAGCCATCATACGACGCTTGGAAAGGCTCATAATAAAACAGAATAGACATTCGTTTTCTGTTATATTTAACAATATATGTTTGAACAATAATCTGCTGCCCCTATACACTAATATATATATATATATATATATATATATATATATATATATAGTATTGTTGCAGCAATCCCACTTTTATGGAAGACGATCGACAAGGCACTGCGATTAAGCTTTTTATTAAATTATTCTTGTATTTCTGCAAATGATTTCTTTTCTGTGCATAGACTCTGTAAAAAGTGTTCAAATAATGTGTAGATCCTACCGCTTTCGTCTAATCTCTTAGCCATTATCAATAATGTCTTCTTTTTTATGTTTAACTGAATAAGTACATTTTTATTTATACATAGCGATAGAAATGTTTTTAATTTTGTAAGTGTTATGGGACCTTACCCATAATAACATAATGGACTATTCCATACGTAAAAAATACTGCGCCTTAAGAGGAAGTCTAGAGTTCCGTCTGAAGTAGAGTTCAGCCTGAAGTCTGGAGTGAGGTCCGTCAGAAGTCCGTCAGTCAGTCAGAGCGAGTTAGTCAGTCAGTCGAGTCAGAGGCAGTCCGAAACAGAGTCTCGTTCAGACAATTACTACTAAACCTGATTGTTCGTACTAACCCTTTCTACTTCTCTGTATATATTCCTGTTTGTAATATATCCGTACTCGAGTTATTCTTTATTGGTTCTACCTTGGACTATCACCGTGGTACAAGGAACCGGACCATAACAATAAGACTATCTGCACGTTTTGGCCGTTTTCATAATTGATATGAACAGCGTGCTGACCGTGTTCGTATCTGTTGATTTTATGCCAATGTTGCTCAATGTAGAATATCCGATCCAATATATTCTACTTTCCTTCATATTTATAACATTTGTATTCAACTTTTGCAAAAAAATCCATATGTGCGTATAGTTCAAGAAATTGAAACGAAAAGTTCTGATCCCAAGCGCCTTATGATTTCTTCCCCATATACTTAATGGAGTACTTAAAATAATTTTAATAAGTACGAGAGAAAATATCAGCTCTCCCACAACTATAAGTTTTAATACTTAAACGAAAAATATATATTTATTGGAGGGAACCAACTACGACTCAAAGCCAAATTCTTGGAGAAGTCAATGAGAATCGAACTAAAAACTAAGACTGGCTCACTTACTATCTATCTATCTATCTATCATCTTCAAGCGGTTGCTAATAACCAACCATTTTGGTTATCCATAGCTATACGCAATTGCGTATACGCAATTCTTCCTTTATGATTCCGGTTGATCGATCAAGTTTCTTGCTGGTCTGCCTCTTTGATTGTTTCCCATAATTTGGATCAAGGCCTGCTAAACTGCCACTTTAAACGTCACATTTCATTGAGTGTCCAGTAAATATCATTTTCAAGAAGATGGGCAGTAAAGGAGTAAGTTTTCAAGGCATTCATAGTGAGCGTGTTTTTCCGGATATTTTTTTTTGATTGATCGAAATCTTTCAGAAACTTCTAGAATGATGAGTAAGGTAAAAGGTGTCATGATTCTGGTCTCATCTGGTTTAAGATGTTCAAAAAAAACTTTTAACAATGTCTACTTACTCGTTGCCAAGTATCCCCGCTTGCTAGGGCGGGGGGCTAAATAACTCCTGTTGCAAACACTTACTTAAGTACATTTCTTCAATACCCCCAGCGTTAAACTGCAGCAATGCTTATTTATCGTCACCTTATTTATAGTTCCTGGGAGTGAATGCATAACATGGCGTAATCAACAGTTCAAACAAGACTAGTACTCTCAAACTCTCGATCACAATGATCTTGTTTCAGCGCAACAATCGACACCCGAACAATTTTCTATACCCAATTTAACCTCCAACGCTTCGGTCGACACGTGGTATATTTCCAGGTGCTTCTAAACGGTGCTTCACGTCTAGGAGAGTCTTTTGAAGCGGTTACTAACAAGAACTGACCACCTTGAGAAATCTGTTCTTCGAAAACGGGACACATGATCGGAATCATAAAGTTCCTACCACTTGGTTTACTGATTGATTGATTTCGTTTTTTACGGTTTTTCAACCCCTTGCAGGTTATTTAAAAAGAAAGTATTTTTGATGATAAGGATTTTTTATTTGGTGATAATAATGGTTTAGTAAAACAAGTCATACAGTTGGTAGGGAAAAGTTGTGGCTTCATACCTTTCCCAAGTGAATATAAGGAACTGGGCGGGAATTAGAACTCGGCTCTCTGATTAACAATTCCAAGCCATTATCTATTACACCACCCGCAAATACAAGCTTACAGCACGTTATATTCTCAAGCGGTCACATATCTAGACACTGACTAGGGCGCCTCGAGGCGGTGTAATGGTTAGCAAGCTTGTCTCACTAGGATAATTACGACTGAGTAGTGAGTTCAATCCTCACTGGGCGCCCGTTACTCTCGGCCTTGTGCCACATCCAAACTAACTGGAAAATCACTATCTAGATACTGACTAGCCTCGACATTGCTTAACTTCTGTGATTGTACGGAATTAATATTTTGTTTAGTTTGTGGAAGGCATTTTTCGCTATTGCAATGCGTGTTCAGAGTTCGTCGGCACATTTTCCATCGTCTGTTATCACAATTCCACCGTAGTTAAATTTCTGTACACGCTTTATTTTAACGTCTCCATTTTGTATCTAGCATCTTAGTATGCCCTTGATGGTAAAGGTCTTATATTCTATCTTTTGTTTGTCCTTGCTTTATTTTAGCATCTGGTCTCGTTTCTGCAGTTTTCTTTCTGCATCTTCCACCAATAAGGTGTCATATGCATATATCATATTGTTGAGTTTGTTCCCATTGTTGGTACCATAAAAAAAAACCCTGTTGCTTCCATATTCAACCTTGACAGCGGCCAATAAACTCAATGGCAGCAAATTGGTTGATTAGGCTTAAATCGTCTCTCGTTCTCTCGAATGCAAACAACTTTAAAATAGATTTATCATCCACAACTCTTTACGGTCAGATGTTGTGACCTCTAGTAGCGAAAAAAACAAACTAAATTGCATTCATAAATTGACTTTTAGTCGTGTAGTGATTTCCACCACTCCTCTTCCTTTCCAGTGTTTATTATACATTCGGAATTAAATAAAACAACGTTGAACTTATGGCTTCCTGCCACCACGTCTTTATGCTCGGCATGGTATTATTATTTCTTGTACGGTTTGTTGTTGTTTTAGCCTACTCTCCTTTCTCATTATTCATTCTGCGCATCAACATCTTCTCCAGCCCTCCACCACAATTATCCATCTTTCTTTCACTTCTCTTAGCATTTAACTTACGACGTATTCCATTATTAAGCTTTCTATCATTTTTTTTTACTTTTTTTTATTTTCTCTGTCTTTTCATTGCTTTATTTCTCTCCCTATCTCTATCTCTCTCTCTATCTCTATCTCTCTCTTTCTTTGACTGTGAAAAGAAACGTTTTTTTTTATCTTCTCCGTTCTTCTCTTCTTTGCTGTCTTTTACGTCGCCTTCGCCTTTCTTGCTCCTACCGCGCCCTCTCTTCTGTTGCTGTCTCCTTCTCATCTTTTTTTTCCTTCTGACTCGATCGTTTCTAATTCTTATTCCTACTCTTCCGTTCTTCTCTTCTGTAACCTATTTCTTTTTCTCTTCTTTTCTTTATCTTCTTTCAATTCTTCTTCTTCTTCTTCTTCTTCTTCTTCTTCTTCTTCTTCTTCTTCTTCTTCTTCTTCCCTGGCGTGCGGCCATGTCAGGTTGAAACACCGCTTGTCATACGTTCACCAAAGTTAATGTTGAGTTGGTGCAATGGATAAAGTCTTGGAACTGGAATCCGGGGAGCTGAGTTCCAATTCCAGTGAAGTTCGTTATATCCACTTATGCATAAATTCTCTTGGGAAAGATATAAATCTGTCTTTAAACTCCACAGATATGGGTTAATTAGTAGAAATCAGTAAAGCATTATTATCTCCAAAAACCTCTTATAAACTAAAAATATTTTCTGGCTTTAAATAACCACTGAAAGAATGATAAACAGTAAAAAAACAAATAAATCATTTTCTTCGAGCTTCGGCTGGGTATTTTAAAAACAATATTAAGTTCAAGCCCCAGCGAGAACCCCCCCCCTCAGGAAGTACCTCTCCTTCGAGAGGGGGCTGGGCTTATTACCCGGTCACTGGGGTGCCTCAAAAAGAGGAACTGCTGAAGTGGCTAGAGCAATTTTTCTACGGTATTGTCGTTAAACCCACTTTAAAACGACCTTGTGTCACATTCGGTAGAGACGTAGGCGCGCTGAAAAATTCACTTCTTCTTCTTCTACTTCTTCTTTTTCCCTTGATCCTCTCGCTTTTTCTCTTCTTTTATGGGCTTACCTTACGTTTCCCCTCAACGAACAAGAGTAACACAGCTATTAGCTGAATTTTGATATGAAATTTGCACTGTTCTATATAATCAACGGAAAATCATTGATTTGGGTACATCTAAAATGAAGGGAATTATGATCAAAAATAAATATTTCTTGCGTAAAATAAATACGTTTTTCATCATTAGGCGACAAACTTACTTACATACGCTCACCGGGTTGTCTTCGCCTTTAGTCACTGTTTGGCGTCTTGGTTAAGATATTCTGCAAACAAAGGTATTGTTTTTTCCCTCTATATCAAAAGAAACTCATTTTCCTAACGCGTCTTTTTTGTTAGATGACATGCAAGTGCAATGAAATCGTTTCGTTACCCGTATTTAATTTTAATGTAAGCATCCGACACGGCAGTAGTCGTTGGTATGACGATAAACTACATCTAGTAGCAAGGCTTCTGGTTAGAGGATTGGAGGTTTTGAAAACCGTGGAACCACCTCTTAATTACTGTTTTTTCGAGGGATACTGCTGCTGTATGCGATAAGTAACAATAAAATATAGAAGAACTCAAAATTGATCGCTGCATTTAAGTATTGCATTAATATTTAAACTTATCTTTTAAAATTTCAACGATAATTCTTCTGTCGCTGCTTAATTTAAGTACAGTTTGATGAACGTAGGTCCTTACTTTCCGCACTTTTTTAAAAAATTTCATCGCTGTATTTCGCAATTAATTTCGATTATTCCCAAATTTATTACCAAGTTATAAAAATTGTTATCGTGCCAAAAAAAAAAAAAAAAAAATCGTCGAATAAACAATTGCAGTATTGAAAACTTGAGAATCCAAAATTTCAGGATTGCGGGTTTGGATCCGGACCAGAATGTTTTTAATTTGCTCGCAGAGTCGACCTGATTCCAAAATGGTATGATATGTTGGTCTGCGGTCTCTAGAAGTAAATTTGAAAAAGTGTGACACACTGACACAGTGATATTCGCGTTTATTTATATAGAAGAAAGACAACTCTGAATTGAAAAACCGTACGTTGCTTTGACGCTGCAAACTTAAGCAAGATCTCTTTTGGATTTTGACCAAAGGGTTTCATAAAAAAACAAAAAAAAAACAATTCATTTACCAAGTGTTGTGCAAGAATCCATGTAATGGATTATGCAAATGTTACATTATTGAATAGCGAGTGATTCGCTTCTGTTTTCTCTCTACCACATATACTTGTGGTAGAGATTTCTTTTTGCGAGGCCGTATGCGATAAGCCACAATAAACTACAGAGGAACTCAAAATTGATCGCTACATTTAAGTATTGCATTAATATTTAAGCTTAGCTTTTGAAAGTTCAACAATAATTCTTCTGCCCCCCACTTAATTTAAAGACAATTTGATGTACGTAGGTCCTTACTTTCCGGACAGACTATTATTTTATTTCATGGGTGATTTTTGCTGGATTTCGCAATTAATTGCAATTATTCCCAAATTTATTTCCAAGTTATAAAAATTGTTATCATACAAAAAATACGTCGCAAAAAATCACGTTGAAAACAAATGCAGTAATGAAAACTTGCGAATCAACAATTTCAGGATTGCGTGTCCGGCCCGGGATGTTTTTAATTTGCTCGCAGAGTCGACCTGATTCCAAAATGGTATGATATGTTAGGCTGCGGTCTCTAGGAGTAAATCTGAAAATGTGTAACACACTGATACAGTGATATTCGCATTTATTTATATAGATATATAGTTGAAGCGCTAAAATTGTACTCAAAATATTTAGATTTCCGCCTTAAATAAGCGGTAGAGGTTGATATGCTGCTAAACAAAATCAACCAACCAACCGATGCGACAGAAACAGGTCATATTCTTAACAGTAGGTCTTACTCGTTGTAAATTATGCAGCGCATCTTTAAGTGATTCAATTTCGATTAAAAACTTCCTGAACCACATTTGACTAACACCGTCACCAACTTCACTTTTTATCGAACGCGAAAAAAAGTCACCTCTTCTGTTTTTTTTTTTCCAAGTGTAGACATTCTACAATAGACAAACTCGAAAAACTTCTGGACCGCCATGATGATTTCCCACTTTACGACTGTACGTATATTCTTCTCTAGGTTACTTGATAGTAAACGGTGTGTCTGCTCGTTTCAATGAAGCTGATCACTCCTTTGATCTAGCTCTAACAGCTCAGAAAGAAAAGACGTGTATACTTCCAATAACTTAAATAGCATGCTTGTATCGCTTCATAATCAACATTCAAACCTTGATTTTTCTCTAGTCAGAATGAGATCTTGCACTCTCACTTTGTTCCTTTGCTTTGAAACTCTATTACGGGTCATATTCACTGCAAGCCTTAAATGCGAAATATAAAAACGACGACCCATTTTATCGCTCCTTGGGGTATCTGACTCCTTCTGCCATGTTTTATCGTTACAAAAGTCAGATTAGTCCAAAAATGGAGTTTTATTCCTGTTATGGGACCTTACCCATAATAACACAATGGACTATTCCATACGTAATAAATACTGCGCCTCAAGAGGAAGCAGGGAGTTCAGTCTGAAGTCTAGAGTTCAGTCTGAAATCTGGAGTGAGGTCCGTCAGGAGTCTGTCAGTCAGAGCGAGCGAATCAGCCCGTCGAATCAGAGGCAGTCTGAAACAGAGTCGCGTTCAGACAATTACTACTAAACCTGATTGTTTGTACTAACACTTTCTACTTCTCTGTATGTATTCCCGTTTGTAATATATCTGTGTTATTCCATATCCGTATTCGAGTTCTTCTTTATTGGTTCTACCTTGGACTATCACCCGGGGTACAAGGAACCCGACCATAACAGTTCCAATATCTGGCTGGAGCTGTTTTGACTTATTCTATCTATTAAATGTTTTAAAAGAATTAGACCAAAAATAGTGTCCTTCAGCCTTGTTTTCTATGTTTAAGAAAGAAACTGAGTCCTTCAGCCGTTTAGATTTAAAAAATGGTGCATGCATCAGAGGCAGTCCGAAATATCTTGGCTGGAGCTGTTTAGGCTCATTCCATCTCTTAAAAAAGTATCTGAGTCTTTCAGCTTTGTTTACTTTGAAAGAGTCAGATTAGATAATAAAAAAAAGAGTATTGCTGCTATATCTGGGCTGGAACTGTTGAGGCTCATTCCACCGCTCAAGAAAGTACCTAACTCTTTCAGCCTTGTTTTCTGTTTACAAGAGACAGATTAGATAAAAAATGGACTATTGTTGCCTTACCTTGTCTGGGGCTACTCAACATTTACTTTCTAGCCTTGGCAGTGTTAGAAATCGTTTACGGAGTCTTTTATGGGAGAATTTACTCTCCACTCAATAGCCTTTTTCTCAAAGATACAATGCTCTTCTATCGCCATTTCCAATTTAAATGTTCAGATGAGCGCCACTCTTTACTTCCGCCCGTTTAGATCTTTACAGCATATGCACTCGAAATGCTCAAAATTTTCATCATTAATTCCGTATTCCGAATGATAGAAAAAATTACCATTCAGATAGATTTTCAAAACAACTGCCATTTTCTAGGACAGAGTCTCTTGTGGGTGTTTCCAAAAACATTAAAATCTCAATCTTTTCAACTTAAAGATACATCGTTTATCTACCCTCTTTGTCCTAATAATTCTCACTTTCTACCACCTCCTCTTCCAATCATTTCACACACTTGATTCATTATTATCATTTCAACTGTAAGCCTCTACAACGAGTCGTTCTCGAGAATTTTATTAGATGGAATTTATTATGTAATATATATATATATATATATATATATATATATATATATATATATATTCCTATTACTAAGTTATATATCAGCATGTTTGGGTAGGCGTATGTATATATATCAGAGAATAATTTGAAAATATTTAAAAAAAACTAGAGCATGAAAATGGCTGAAATATTGGGTTTCTTTCAAAAAGCGATGTCTGTGAGGGATTTTTGTGGTGAGTAAGGGATTGTAGAATGGGAAAGATTGATTTCTCACTTATTTAAAAAAAAAAATCAACATGGCACTCGATCTGAAATCTGCGGTTTGATGTAATAAGTCCTGACACCGTAAATTAGATTCATAGCTTTTACCAATTTTTGAGTATTTTCTTTTAAAGATCGTCCGCAAACGTTTACAGAAAAACCTAATTTCTGCAGGTTTTTGCTTACAAACTGACTTCACAATTTTGCTATTTCAAGAATGAACCCAAATAATGTTGATATCTTTTGTATTAGATACATTGAATGGAAAATATATTCAAACCAAAATTTTAATTATGAATCATCACAAGCAAAATATGCAATTATTTTTCTGTATTCTCTGTAAAAACTGTGTAAAGAAATTGTAAAATATTATAAAAAAGATACTTAATGAATAAGATTTGTTATATCATAATAGAAACAACAAATAGATAAAAGTGTATATAATACCATAATACTGCGGGGCACAAATTATAAGATGAAATGTTTTAAATTTGCATTGTTTATCGAAAATCATACTAAAGCTACTGCACACTGTAGCGTATTATATGATGATATAGCTCAATTGTTCTGTATAATTTCCATTTGGAGTAAGTGAAGGTCTTATTTGATGGTACAATGATTTAGCAATAAAGTGTATATACAATTTGTAAATTTTCAGTAAATTATAAATTTGATAAGACTGTGCTACAAGGTTTTCATTGATCACTGGAATGAAATTCCAACGCTACGATTTTGAAATTAAACTCAATCTTTAAGCTCGTTTCCTCAAAAAAAAGCAAGGAATTTGAAAAAGTATTTTGTGACCTTATTTATCATGTCAAATCCCAACTTCCAAATTGAGTGCAATTCCAAAATCGACTTGCCTTATTGCACAGGGTCCCCAACTTACCTTCGCCATGAGTAGCTCTCGTGCCTTGTATTGGGTGAATTTTAGTATTGACAAAATCTAAAATTATATTTTAAATTATGGTTTAATCCGTTAGCTATCGAGATATTAAAATTTAAGGAGGTGTTCTGGTAATTTTACAATACCATGGACCGAACATGAGAGCAACGACGAAGTTTTAGAGAAAATGGAAACAAAAAGGATACTTATACTCAACATCAGGAAGAGAGAGTTGAAATTTCTGGAGTACACGATGAAGGAAGAGAGCTTAGAGAATCTGAGACACACATGGCATATTGAAGACAAGATGTGCAAAGGAAAGTAGCGCCAAACCTACCTAACGGGTTTGGGCAAATGGTTGGCAGAACAGGGATTAGGGGAGATAGCAGGAAAACAAAATTTACTAAGTGTTACAAATGACAGGGAATTTTGTAGTGCATGATCTCCAACGTCACGAAGGGAAACGTCACAGTGAAGAAAAAAATGAAGAATTAGAATTTGAAGAAGAATTAGAAGAATTTGAATTAGAAAAAGATTTCGAAGAAGAATTAGAAGAACATTTAGAATTAGAATTAGAATAAGAATTAGAATGAGAATTAGATTTAGAAGAATTAGAATTAGAATAAGAATTAGAATTAGAATGAGAATTAGATTTAGAAGAATTAGGATTAGAAGAAGAATTAGAAAAAAGAATTAGATTTAGAAGAAGAATTAGAATTAGAAGAATAACTAATTAGAAAAAAGAATTAGATTTAGAATAAGAATAAGAATTAAAATAAGAATTAGAAATAGAATTAAAATCGGAAAAATAATTAGAAGAAGAATTAGAATTTGAATAAGAATAAGAATTAGAATGAGAATTAGATTTAGAAAATTAGAATTAAATGAATAAAAAAGAATTAGAAGATGAATTAGAATTTGAATAAGAATAAGAATTAGAATGAGAATTAGATTTAGAAGAATTAGAATTAGATGAATAAATAGAAGAATTAGAAGATGAATTAGAATTAAACTTAGAAGAATTAGAATAAGAATTAGAATCAGAATTAGATTTAGAAGAATTAGAATTAGATGAATAACCTAAGAAGAATTAGAAGAAGAATTAGAATTAAACTTAGAAGAATTAGAAAAAGAATTAGAATGAGAATTAGATTTAGAAGAATTAGAATTAGATGAATAAATAGAAGAATTAGAAGATGAATTAGAATTAAACTTAGAAGAATTAGAAAAAGAATTAGAATCAGAATTAGATTTAGAAGAATTAGAATGAGAATAATTATTATTATTTGTAATGAATCATGTTTATCTTAATTTTTATCCGCTGGTTTGCATGTTTGTCTTTTCGATCGCGTCTTCTCTGTGCATAAATTCTTTAAATAAGATGACAATTCTTGCACTTCTGCTGTTATTGAGGCACCGTGATGTAATCTAATCTTTGTAAACACTTACCGTTTGTTTTGAGCTAAGTTTGGCTTTGCATGCACGAGACTCACGCACAGAATATATCCTAGATCCATCAACATTTTCTTTGTTTTTCCTGTATATAATTTCATTTATCTATAATTTTTTTCCCCCACTTTCGCTAAAATAGTGAGATTCGAAGTGGCCATGTTGATCCGACAAGTATTGTTTAAAACAAGCGTAAACTTATTATTCTTGAGACCGGAGATGGATTTTGTTATTGACAAATTGGTTTTACGATAAATCGACCGGCGACTCATTTACCTGCTACGCATTATTCTAACACTGCCAACTGTATGTTTTATCTTTTTTTAAAATGTGAGGGGGAAAAAGGAGAGATGAAAGCAGCTCAAATACATGCCCCTCCACCATTTGATGAAACAGAATATTTCTAACATCGTTTCTCTTTTGGTTTAGTAAATGTCTCTATGAAAGAAAGCTCGCCTCACGGTTACGATGGCGCCATACGAAGTGTGTAGAAAGTTGATATCATTTCAGATGTAAATATCAACATAGCAAATGAAACTAAACAAGGTTATTGTTAAGAGAAAATAAAATATAGCCTTCGATGGCAACTGGTTTACCGCAGAAAGAAATGGCAGCCTACTGCGGGGAAAAATGTGCCTCGTCAGTCATGTATCGAAAGATACATAATCGCATAAGCGTATGTCACACATGGCTGAACGAGCTGCAGCTTCTAAGGGGGGGGGGGAGAATTCACAAGCGTTTCCTGAGGTTGGATGCATCTGGGATTCTAGACTTGCTCTTCGTATGAACTTCCTGGGATTTTGCAAATATATCTTTCCGGACCAGCTCGATCGTCTCTTCCGATACAGGTGGTCGTCCAGATACTTTTGTTCTGCACAGACAGCCTTTCTCTTTGAAATGTTTGTCTCATGTCCAAATACGCATTGCTGTTGGTGCATTTTTAGCGAATTCTCTCAAATGCATGCACAGACGTCTTTTCTTTTTCAGTGAATGAAATTCCTACACCGGAAAAGAAGAAAAAAAAAAGTAAAATATTAATCAAAGAATTTGATATCATTTGACCGCGAATTGGCCAAGTTATTACTTTACGTCGTAGAAGCTTAAAGAATTGAAATGGACCTCCAGTCCAGCACCTTCTACCGTATTCTTCAGACTTGGCTCCGATTTTTCATTTGTTCCGGTTTCTACTGAACAATTTAAATAGCAAAATATTAACTCTGTGCAACTAGTCGAAAAATACCTCAAAAACTTCTCAAAAAAAAAAAAAAAAAAAAAAAAACGAAATGTCTACTAAAATGGCATCAAAAAATTTGTAGAACGATGCGAGACAATTTTGAAAAACAATGGCAATTATGTACTTGAATAATAAATATTCTTTTTTTTTTTTTTTGGAGTCTATAAAATATTGTTTTTGATTTTCTAATCGGGCACGAACATTGTTAATGATTTAAAATTGCCATGGTATATCTAAATAAACAGCAAATTCTGTCTGTACGTCCGCCTGTCTGAAATTCTCTAACTCTGACAACATTTGCTCTATAGAGATATATTGTAACTTTTGGGAACATCCAGCATTGGAATTTGCGTCCAGATGAAGAGGGAACAGTTAAAATTTTAAAAATACTTGAGAATAATTAATGTTTTTAAATGTTTTTAATTTATACTAAGTTTAAAGTAACTCAAAAACTTTGGGAATTTACAAAATTTGTTTTAAATTCAGATTAAAATATCTGCAAAATTTGGTGAATTGATGAAATCAATTTTATTTCTTCAAAGTTCCAAGGAACCACAGAGAGTGACAGATTTGTGACGTGAGGTTTTGAAATTCAGCAAAGTTTATGATTTGAAGAATCAATTTTCGACCTGAATTTGAATTTCGGGCCAAATCGGTCTTTTGACCGGAACTGGACTTATAGTCCGATTGAGAGTTAAAGTGAATTTCAATGGAGGGAATTACGGAATTCAAAAATTTTTTTTTTTCAAAATTTACCATTGCTGTTTTCTAAAATGGGCCAGAAGTTCATTTAGTTTTGTGCCTTAGGCTTAATTAGTACTCCGTAGTTTTTTAGCTAGTTTATCATATAAATGTACGTTTCATGTAATGAAAAAAAATATCAGTAATACATTTTTTGTAAAAAAAAATTAACAGCAATACATTTCTGTAAGAAAAAAAATATTACCAGCAAAACATTTTTGTTAAAAAATACTAGTAATACATTTTTTGTAGAAAAAACAAAAATTAACAGCAGTACATTTCTGTAAGAAAAAAAATATTACCTGCAATACATATTTGTAAAAAATATGTAACAGCAATATATTTTTTAACGAAAAAAATACCAGTAATACATTTTTTGTAAAAAAAAATTACCAGCAATGTATTTTTTTAAAAGAAATTGCTAATGCTCTCGAGAAAATTAAATTTTGGCATTAAATGAACCAACGGGTTGCTCTACCGTAAAATAAATCAAACCACTTACTGTGGCCTTGTGTCAGACTTAGCTAAACCAGTTAACTTCGCAGTGAATTGATGAGTAAAACCGCACGGAACTGAACTGGTTACTCTGTTATTATGGCCTTGTGCCAGTTTAAGCAAGGCTGACTATTCGTTTTTGCCAGCTGAAAGCAAAAAGAGTGTATCTTACTGGTTAGGTGTTTTGACCAAAGTCATCCTGCTCTCTGCCAAGAATCACTTATCATTCATTGCAGATTCAAATGATTTTATGACAGGAAACATATATCATAGTGGATCTATTTTTGTCAGTTTTTTTTTTCCTAACCGTAACACGTCTGTTAGCTTCCACGCAGAATGGCGAACGGGGAAAGGTGAACTATTCATTCCGGCCATAAATCAAGAAAGTACTTTTTCATGCCGACACTGTTCGTGTCGTCTGCTGTCAGCAGAATTAGTCTTTATTGTTATTTGGTAATGGTACCCCTTTGTCTATTAATAAAAATAGGTATTTGTTATTTGTACAAGATGTAAACTGACCTGTGTCAGGATTCTGAGAACGTTTGGCACAATAGAGTAGAAGTCCTGATATCGTCTCAGGCACCAACTCATACACAGACTAATTGACAACATCATGGAAAATCCGGTTAGAACTTGGCTTAGTGCCATATCATAAACACCCTCTCTCTCTCTCTCTCTCTCTCTTTCTCTCTCTTTCTTTCTTTCTCTTTATATATTTATATAGTTTTATATATTAAATGATAAAAAATATAGTTTTAATGTAAGCTATGTTTATGAGTAAAAGTACTCAATATAAGAGATATGTAAATATAAAAGAGGACACTATGGTCAACACCGAGTGGCGGCAGTCTGTTTCATCACATTAGACGCAATCTCCAGGCTTATCTCTCTCTCTCTCTCTCTCTATATATATATATATATATATATATATAAATATTTTCTTTTTAAAAATATGATTCCATCGCAACACAGAAATTTCTATGTTTCAAAACTTAAACTAAAATTGTAAATTTAATTATAAAAATTAAACTTACAATTCAGAGTTTCGTTCCATTGTCAAGCGATGCTAGGAATAACTTTCTATGAGAGCACTGTTTTTTTTTTTTTAATAAAAATAATTGCTAAGAACACCGGATTATAAATCTTAGTGATTATAAATCTTACTGATCTTTCTTACTATTTTAACATATACATATATCAAAGCCATAATTTAAATCAGTTAATTTATAATATTAATGCTCTGTAAATTTACATTGAGCACTATTTTGTAAAAAATAAAAAAAATAAAAATATCAATAAGAACACCGGATCTTACTGTTCTTTCTTTATATACATATATATATATATATATATATATATATATATATATGTTATTGTTAATGGATACGCGAATTTATCATATTTAAGCACAAATTTGAATTGGGTACTCTAATGTCTGCTCTTCGACAGTTTTTCTTCAATAAGACTTCTCGAACATTCAGTCCTGTAGGTGAAAATAGATAAATCTACTATTTGATAAATAAACGGAGCTCCTACTCAAATACGAATTTATATATATATATATATATATATATATATATATATATATATATATATATATATATATATATATATCGTCTCCTCTAAAAGTATTGGAACGGCATGGCAATTCCTTTGTTTTTTTTTCGCTGAAGACATTTTGATTTAAGATAAAAAATTGAATAAAATTTGACAAAAGTTCAGAATTTCAGCTGTTATTTCCTGATATTTACTATTTACAATTTATTTAAATGTCTCAAACAACTTAGGACATACCACCTTTTGTATCAGATCACCACATTTTTTGGTGAGCAAAAGCAAAGGAACAGATAGTCTTAAAGTAAACAACATTTAATATTTGGTTGAAAATAATGCATCAAGCCTGAGACCCATTGACATCGCCATGTTTTCTTTGTTGTGTTGGCAATATATTTTGAGTCATTGTCCTGTTGCATGATAAACTTCCTCCCAATTAGTGTGGATACATTTCTCTTTAAATTGGCAGACAAAATGTTTCTGCAAAATTCTGAATTCATCCTGCTGCTACCATCATGAGTTACATCATCAATAAATATGAATGAGCCTGTTCCAGAAGCAGCCATGCAAGCCCAAGCAAAGATATTGCCTTCACCATACTTCACAGATAAGCTTGTATGCTTTGGATCATAAGCAGATTCTTTCTTTCTCCACACTTTGGTCTTTCCACACTTAGAGATTATTCTTGGTCTTCTTAGTTCAGAAAATCTTATTCCTGCACTTTTGTCGCTCATCTCTGTATTTCCTAGGGGTTTTCCTCACAGCTCTCACAATGTTTCTGTCATCAACTGCTGTAATTTTCCTTGGCCGATCTTTTATGTCTCTTGCTCAGTACACCAGTAATTTCTTTCTTTTTCAGAACATTCCAAATTGTTGTGTTGGCTCTGCCCAATGTGTGTCCAATGGTTCTGAACGATTTTCCTTCTTTTCTCAGCTTCAAAATGGCTTGCTTTTCTTCAATAGACAGCTCCCCTTCTCTCTCTCTTTCTGTCTGTCTCTCATCTTCATGTTGGTTTATCCTTTTCAAAACTAAATGCAGTCTTTGCACGTAGAAACCCAAGGTTAAAATCAAGAGTAATAATTCAGAGCTATTTAATGTTTAAAGGATCAATCTAAAATGCAACACTTGAGCAACAAGAAACATCTGTCAGTGACCTGTTCCAGTAGTTTTGCTCACTTGAAAAATGGGTGGGTTCTAAAAAAAAAAGGTGGTATGTCCTAAGTTGTTTAACACATCTAAATGTAAATACCAGGAAATAAAATCTGAAATTCTGATCTATTGTCTCATGTTCATATGTTGTCTTCAGTGAACAACAAAAGCAAAGAAATTGTCCTTGTCGTTCCAATACCTTTGAAGGAGGCTATATATATAAAGGATATATTTTATATATATATATATATACAATTTATGAAAAAAGTAACGTTTAACGTGATAAAAATCTGTCGGATTGCTAAATAAATCAATTACGTTAGAAAATTATATATATATATATATATATATATATATAAATATATATATCTTACAAGATGAATCATTCAAAAGTGAACATAAAAGTCAACACTTAGAGGCTTATAAAGAAATATAGTCTTAAGGTTTTCTTTATGATGATCAGAGATAGAGCGTGTGTAAAAAAAGTGAACATAGTGAAATATGAATATAAAGAAATATAGTCTTAAGGTGTGCTATATTTATGGGATAAAGTACAATATCAGAGATAGAGCGTTTTAAAAGTGAACATAGAAGTAACTAGAGGCGACAGTCTGTTTCATATATAATATATAAATATGTTAGCTCTATAATACTGAGCGTATAACTACATATATATAATATATAGAAATTATATTATATATATATACAACACACACACACACACACACACACACACACACACACACATATATATATATATATATATGTGTGTGTGTGTGTGTGTGTGTGTGTGTAAAAAAAAGAAGTTGATTTCGAATAACTTCACAGTTCTATGATTTCCAAATCTTAAACTGAGATGGAGAGACGTGTGACTATGCCCTGATATGTCTCCGATCTAACTAGATCTTTCTGTTTGATCTAATATATATATATATATATGTGTGTGTGTGTGTGTGTGTGTGTGTGTGTGTGTGTGTGTGTGTGTGTTAATAATCCAAAGTTCTTTATTATTTTTGTTATTATTTTTAAAAAAGTTCTCGATAAAAAAGTAGAGCCTAAATATAATTATTTATTTAAAATATAATTATTTATTTAAAAATATGATAATAATAATTATATATATATATATATATATATATATATATATATATATATATATATATAAACATGTTATGCATGCTTATACAAGAAACAACGAATGTTGCTTTTGATTTTTTTTAATTACTTTTTCGAAATTTTTAATAGTTTTTACGATTTCCAGTTCATATTTGTAAATAAACCGACCCATGTTTCTCATTGTGATCTCTTTTTCTAAGAGTGTTCCTCCCCCGAATTGTGTGCTTTTAGTTTCTTTCGCTGATGTTTGATCATGTAATTTGAATTGGGCGCCTTTTTGCAGCAATTTCTCAATTATCCATTTATGGCGGTTTGATTAAACGTTGCTGTCCAAACAAACCCAATTAACATTGTTCATTAACAGTCAGTTTTAAATCATTATCAACGCTTTTAACTTCAAGATACACTCCGCTTCATTTCTCATGTTCAGCAACTTTGTAAATATCTCTTATCAGTCCTTTCCAAACCGCCCGAAAGAGTTGATGGTCTTTTCCAAGTTCCTCAAAGTTTTACATGGAATGATGAAATTTTATTAACAGTACTTTTAATAACGTTGTTCAGTGTGCATACTATGATTGTTCATGAAACGTCTATGGATGCTATTTTTCCATTTGGTAGTCATAATAAAAGCATTTCCATAGTATTTACTGTCTGTTTCCAAAGTATTAAGTTGTGCTAACTCCGATATTATTATCAAGTACTTCTTTGATTTTGGTTACTTGGAAACAATGTACATCAATGTCTAGAATCAATAATACCTGCTTTTGTTTGATCACATATTCTCTAAGGTTAAATGTCCCGATGGTAAAAACTTTATATGCAATTGATGGCATTTACATAGCTTCTAAGAGTCGAGAAGTTGCTAACTTTTAATTGTTGACAAGCGGAGAAGTTTTTACGTTCAAAATTGGCATTTGTTTCTGTTGGACGCTCCTGAGGTCTACAGTTTCCTTTCACGTTTGTCAAAGGTAATTTTTTTTTTACAGGGGTATTTTATAATTTTTTGCTTTGCTCTTCCACTCATTTTTCGCTATCTATCTATCTATCTATCTATATATATATATATATATATATATATATATATATATATATATATATATATAGCCGTTGCAATGAGAACGAAAATAATATATAACTTCTAACGTTCACAGCATTAATGCAAAAGAGGACTCGATACTGATAATAGAGCAATAATTATTTATCATATTTTTTTGCATATAGACAAAAAAATTTACTCATTACAAAGATGCAACTTTGTTTCGGTGCATTTCAATAGCACTTCGACTGGTGAGAACCAAAATTGAATATAACCTATTTTGGTTCTCAACAGACGATATGTGTGTGTGTGTGTGTGTGTGTGTGTGTGTGTGTGTGTGTGTGTGTGTGTGTTTCCTTGCGTGTGTAATGCATTTTAAGTTGGGTTGCAACCACTGCGTAATCCGACGAGAAGTGGCATCACTGTAAAAAGAAAAGAAAAAAAAAAACGGAAAACCCTACAACTGGCAGATCTTCTTACATACGTCGCGGAAGAACTAGTCTGCTATGCGTTGGTCGAGCCGGCCATCGGTGGATCCGCAACAGTCGTGAAATCCCCTCGTAAATCGTTCTTCGCAAAATGTCTTTACGATGACGACGATGACGATGATGATGATAATGATGATAGACGCTACGTTAAAGGAAAATCAGGCTTTAATCCCCGGGCTTTAGTGTGTGTATGTGTATGTGTGTGTATGTGAAAGAGAGAGAAAGAGAAAGAGAGAGAGAGAAAGAGAAAGAGAGAGAGAGAAAGAGAGAGAGAAAGGGAGAGAGAAAGAGAGAGAGAGAGAAAGTGAACGTGATGAATATATATTGGCTAAGCTTAGTTTATTTCTGCACACGTTCAAATGAGAGAAATGATGGATGGATACGGAGTTTTAAAAGGATTTTGTTATCCATGAGAATGAGGACGACCATCTAATTTAAAAACCATCATTCGAATTCTTGGCTGCTTACCAAGGCTTGAGAACCACAACCTCTGATGCCCATTGGAAACAGGCAAATAATTATCAAAATAACGAAATTTGCAAAGTTCTGACATAAAAATTCAATATAAATTATATATATATATATATATATATATATATATATATATATATATATTTTTTTTGACCATCCACACTTTTTGAAGGGACGGATACAGAGACCTGGTGCACCGAATGCCACAAGGTTCCCAAACGACATTCTGCAGGTTTTGAAGTCAGAGTTATCCTTCTCCTAGACCAGTTGCCATCCAAGGCTATAGAACCCAGTCTGTCCTGCTATTTTACCCATAGCTGGAGGGAGAGTAAGAGGATTCATACCTTTCCCAAGGGTATTAGCACGTAAGTGAATGTAATGGATTCGAACTCGGCTCTCCGATTTCTAAATCCAAGCCGCTATCCATTACTCCACCGTGCCTCAAAAAGTGTGGATGGTCCTGCACGAAGCCTTCACCACTATAATCAAATCTCATGTGCCGGTGTCGGGATGTCGGTTTCCTGGAAAAAGGTCTGCTTGACCCTCATACGTCGAATCTCGACAGGGAGAGTCGATTATATATATATATATATATATAATTTATATTGACATAAAAAATTCAATATAAATTATATATATTATTCATATTGAATTTTTTATGTCAGAACTTTGCAAATTTCGTTATTTTGATAATTATTTGTATATATATATATATATATATATATATATATATATATATATATATATATATAGATATAAGTGTGTGTGTGTGTGTTGTGATCAAATATGGGTCAAATATATCTATCGGAAATCGACAGATAAAGAACAAATAGGAAACGTTTATCAATTTAGACAAACTAGAGTTATACACTTACATACATAAGGCAATGTTTTTGTTTTTTCAGTTAGGCTTGGAAATCCGCTGATTTCTTGAAACTTCGAATGGACGCCACAAATTATACTAACGTTTGTTTAACAAGTTGAATGAACGTGAAACATCATTAACCATTGAAAATCTAACACCACAAAATTAAAAATACCACAGTTTCTTAAATATGAAAAATGTTACATTGATAAACGAATCTTTTTTGTTCTTTATCTATCATATATATGTGTGTATGGAGGGGGTAGAATGGATTTTTTATCAATCCGACAGATTTTTATCAATTTAAACGTTATTTTTAGTGGGTTAACGTATTTGAATAAGCGCTCCATTTATTTATTAAGCAGTATATTTAATTATTTTCTTCCACCAGCCTGAATATACGAGAGTAAAAAAAAAATTGCGCTCTCCGGCAGAAATCTAACTTGCGACGATCAGTGAAGAAGTAGCTACCGTTTAGCCCGATAGGCCTAACCAACTTGGTCACGGAAAACAGTAGAAACTATATAGAAAAACTTTAAGAGATTTATGACAGAAGAAATTTCACTTGAAAGAGCGAAATTTAGCCTCAGTTCGCCGTGGTCAAGTCGGTAAGGCGTACCGAGCTAAACGGTAACTCACTCTATGTGGACATAATTCAGTTCAATGCCTAATAAACAAAAGTTTTGCACCTTTTAAATGTATATTATATATATATATAAAATATATATTTAAATATATATATATATATAACAATTGATTATTTAGGCAGGTGACTGACAGAGTACTAAGATTAAGCGGTTTATGTCAGTTTTCTTGTATTCGGACACAAAGTGTGTAAAAACTGTTCAAAAGTTCTGCATATAGTGCGAGCGATATCGTTTGTTCTTTAATCGCCATCAGGGACAATTTTTGTTTTTAATTTGTAATTGAATGAGGGGTTATGTAAATTAGTATTTAAATTATTTGGAATTGGGATTATGACTTTATCACTTTACGTCCATGAACTTGCCTGACTTTTCCGCTAACCTGGTCAATATTCATGTGTACCCCTATACCAAAAATTTTGCAAACCCAATTACATTTCGCGCGTGTATATAAATACTTGCAACAAAATACAATTCTTACATTTGCCTTGATGTGAGCCGCACAGGAAGAAATGACAAAAGGAAAATTATCTTAGCTGATACGCTTCTTCCTCTTTATCAAGGCAAATATAACAATTGTATTTTGATACAAGTATTTATATAAGGAATAATAAAATAAAAAAAGAAGAGACAAATGCATTATTTATTCATATTTTCCTTTTTATAAATATACTCTATCTGAAAATTTTACACACACAATATATATATATATATATATATATATATATATATATATATATATATATATATATATATATAAGCATAGGATTGGTGTATACGAATAAAAACCAATAACCAACAAATACTATTCTTAAAAGTGTGTTCAATACAGAGTAGGGCAAATATAATTTATTCAAAATTATAACATTTTTTTTAAGCATTACGCCCCGAGCAAGGCATGAAGCCACTAGGTGCATGGGGTTGCAGAAGATTTGGAGCGAGAGCAGATAGGAGTGACGGAAGAAAGGATGAGGAGAAGGATAGTGGATAGATCAAGGTAACTGGAGATGTCGATTGACATTACATTTGAATAGGTGGAGATTATAGCTCTCAGGGAAACAGTAATTGGGAAGGGTGTTCCACTGGCGAGAGGTGCGAGGTATGAAGCTATTGGAGTAGAAGAGACGGCTACATTTAGTAGTTTCTACAGTGTAAAATCACTACAAAAATATCCATTTTGTTTCAACACTTCTGGTGTCTTGCCAAGTGTTGAATGTCATTCAACATCATCACTTGATAAGATACCAGAAGTGTTGAAACAAAATGGTTATTTTTGTAGTGATTTTATAACATGTTTATTTCATAATTTTTGAATAAATGACAACACACACACACACACACACACACATATATATATATATATGTGTGGTGTGGTGTGGTGTGGTGTGTGTGTGTGTGTGTACAGCGAGAGTGACATAGAAAATGAGAACATAAATATCAACAGTGCATACAGACACGTTAATTTCCTCAGGGTAAAGTGATTTGCCTGAAGATCGTTTTAAAGTGTGTCGCTGATCGTCACTATGTCCCTACTTTATATATATATATATTAAAACAACCATACAATATAACACCTTTCATAATCCATAGCCCAAATAAATAGTTTAAATACCCTACAAAATAGATAACCCTTTATGAAGTCGTCAAAATACAAACGTTACGGCAGTTTTTTATGTGCACAAATCCCTTTCATAAAAAAAATAAAATAAAAAATAAATAAATCTCCATAGACATGCATACCAGACTAGGGTTAATACATCTTCCGTTTAAAATTTTGAGACCCCTACCTTTCCCTGACTTGACATCTATGAAAGTAACTCTATACTGATACTTATTATTAACACCCAACACACGCCTACCCAATTTAAATAATTCGCCCTAGCTGTTACCATGGAAATTTTGATTTCAATTATTAAAACACGTAAATTTCAGAAATACGTCATTCCAAAAAATTTCGCTTGAAGATGGAACAGAGCTTACTTTAACTCGATTTAACTCAAATAATTATATTGAAGTTTTCGGCTCTTGTTTTGAAACATGTCGCGAGTTGGAATCATATTTTAAATAAATAATTATATATATATATATATATATATATATATATATATATATATATATATATATATATATATATAAACGGTCCGTTTTCTATACTGAACATCTGTCACCCTATAAATGTCATCATCGCCATCACTACCGTAACCGGATGTGGTCGTAGAGTTCCTGGACTTCATACGTCTCACTTGTGTGCCATTGCCTGAGTCTCTATGATAGAATCTACCGTCCACTGAGTGACGTTGTCAATCCAATTATTTTCTCTGTCACTTTTTTTTTTTACCTAAGATGATATCTTGTAGAATGGCAGTCCAAATTATTTCAACTTTCTCTTTTTGATTGTACATATTTTTATTACAGCAGACTTATTCTTTGTTAGATCGTATCTTGCAATGCATCATTTGTTTTGTGGTCTACGTACGACAAGTCTATTATTGTCCTGTAGCATCTCATCGCTGTAATTCTGCTATTAATCCCAACGATTCTAAGTCGTAAAGAATGATTGAGAAAGGCAATATATTACCACTTTCTTATTTATTTATTTTGGGAAGGTCAATCACCTTAAAGGAGCTCTTCCTGTCTCCCATCAGCATGACTGATACTATCCTCCATAAATAACTCTTGTTGCGTATTCTCGAGCTTACATTCTCGTGGAAAGATTATATTGAATCTATTGCTAGGTCTGCTTCTAAGAAGGTTGGTTCACTGAGGTTGTTTTCGAGCCAATTTTCTCTCCTGAATCTATCATACATCGATAAAAGTTTACCATCCGTCCATGCATTGTATAATGATGTCACACCTAATCTGGTACTCCTTCTATATATTTAGAGATTCACGATAAAATCCAAAGAATAATCAACAATATTATTGGTTCTAACCTAGCATCTCGGCTTCTATGACTTTCCTCGTCGCTTTTCTATAAATATTTTCATTGAATGAACTGTTCGCTATGATATCTAGACTTTATGAATTTAATCGCAGTACTAGATTGGCGGCAAGGTCTTATCAATTTACTGTTACTAGATGTAACCGTAAGTTTTATGTTTCTGCGCTTCTCGCGTGTGGAACTCTCTTCAGGATCCATTCTTTCCAGTCAACTTTGATCTTCAAAAATTTAAATGCAATGTCAATCGTTATCAACTGCCTTTTTGATAACTCTTGTATTATTCGGGCTTTTTAATAATATTTCTCTCTTTTTTCTTGTTCTTTTACACGCAGTAACCTCTTGTACCTTAGTGGATTTGTTGCCTTGCAGGGATGATTAAAAAAAAAGATGTTTTTCGGACTTTTACATTTTTATTTTATCAAAATTTTACTTTATTGCTTCTTTCTTTTTTCATTATTTTACCTCTTTTATTTTTTGTTATTTTCATCATAATTCTTTTTATCTTTCTTCCCTTCCTTCTATTCTTCTTTCCTTCCTTCCTTTCTTCCTTCTTTCCCCCCTTCCTTCCTTCCTTCCTTCCTTCCATCCTTCCTTCCTTCCTTCCTTCCTTCCTCTCCCTCCCTCCCTTCCTTCCTTCCTTCCTTCCTTCCTTCCTTCCTTCCTTCGTTTTTATTTGACTTTTACTTTAATCTGTTTTCTTTATTTTTCTTCATTATTTTGCCTCTTTTATTTCTTCTCATTTTCATCTTAATTCTTTTTATCTTTCCTTCCTTTCTTCCTCCCTTCCTTCCTTCCTTCCCTTTTTATAAGACTTTTATTTTATTTCGTTTTCTTTCTTTCTTTTTTCATTATTTTACATCTTTCTGTTTTTGCTATTTTCAAATTAATTCTTTTTTTATCTTTTCTTCACCCATTCCTTCCTTACTTTTTATCTGACTTTTACTTTATTACATTTTCTTTCTTTCTTTCTTTCTTTCTTTCTTTCTTTTTTCGATCTTTCTTTCTTTCTTTCTTTCATTCTTTCTTTCGCTCTTTCTTTCTTTAGCTCTTCGTTTTCCTATTAATCATTCTAATTCCTCTATCTGTCGTCTCATCTACGTTTTTATCTACTGTATCTCTTAACATTTCTTCTTTCTTTCTTCCTGTCATTTTGTTTTTATTTTTAATAGACATGAGCGCGTATGTGATGCTTTCATCCACGCATCGCAAAACATTATTGTTTCATAAAAATTACCAACATTTTTTTCTATTAGCCGCACTTTTGCCTACGCCAGTATTATGTATAGGAGGTCGACCAAGAACTCTAGTATTAAACAGCTGCACAGTCTGGGTGACTAGATGCTGTAAGTAGTAATCTGAAAATGTCATTTCAATACGCGGGTGTGTCTCACTGGCTTTCGTCTTATGAAAAGGCAATTAATATATTTAGATACAAAAATGAAATACTGGTTGGAAAATGAAATATTACGATTGTATTGATAGGGGATTAATTAGGAATTTACTTTGCATATTAAGGGATTATACAAAAACAAGAAGTCAAGAGCATAAAAAAGAAAGAAAGAAAGAAAGAAAGAAGAGGAAGAGTGTAAAAAAGAAGGTAATGGTTAAAGAAAGAAATGGAAGTATAAGATAAAAGAAAGAAAGAAATAAAGCAGTTAAAAAGAAAAAGAAAGAAAGAAAAGATCCTAAAGAAAGGAAAGAAAACATAGAAGAAAAGAAAAAAATGAAGCGAGTATAAAGAAAAAAAGAAGGACGAAAGAAAAAAATGAAAGAAAAAACTCCCAAAGAAAGAAATGAAACCATAAGAAAAAAGAAAAATAAAGACCTTTAAAGAAAAAAAAGAAAAGCTTAAAGAAAAGGAAGGAAAATAAAAGCTTAAGAAAGAATATTAGACTGAAAGAAAAAGGAAAAAAAAAAAAAAAAAAAAGCGTGACATTAAAAAGAAAGAAAATTTTAAAAAAGTTTAAAGAGAAAAGGAAAAACTTGAAAAAAAAAAAAATACGAAAAGAACAAAAAGATAAAACACACAAAAAAAGTATGAACTTAAAAGGAAATCAAATTTTAAGAAAGAAAGGGAAAAAGAAAAGAAGAAAGGAAAAAAGAAAGAAAAACCGAAACAAAGAAAACGAAAAGAAAAAGATTTAAAAAATAAATATATAAGGACTGAAAGAAAAAAATGAAAGAAAAAAAAATAACAATAAATGTGAATAAAAATTTAAAAAAAATATACCAAAAAACAAAAGAATAAAGAAGAAAATGAAAAATAAAATCAAAATGGATCAAATGTTATATATATATATATATATATATATATATATATATATATAATGCTAACATATAGTTTTAACGTATACTATATATAAAAGTGGTCAATATCAGGGATAGTGTGTATGTAATTATAATAGTGGACACCGAAGTCAACAATCTTTTATATACATACATACTTACACACACGCAAACACACATAAACACACACAGACACGTATGTCTGTCTGTCTGTCTGTCTGTCTATCTATCTATCTATCTATCTATCTATCTCTTTTATATATATATATATATATATATATATATATATATATATATATTATAATTATTTTTTATAAATATGTATCCATCGTGACACAGAAATTACTGTTTCGAAACGTAAATCTCAAATTAAATTTAAAATTTGAAGTTCAGTCCCATTTTCAAGGAATGTGGAGATAACCTTCGAAAATATTGACTATTCTTTCTTTATTTATTATTTTATATATATATATATATATATATATATATATATATATATATATATATATATATATATATATATATATATATATATATATATATATATATATATGAAAAGACATTGGGAGATCTCTGACAGGAGAAATTTCGATTGAAAGTATGAAATTATAGCCTGATCTGACCGATAGCACCTTTGTGTCCAAGACGCAGGTTCAATCCGTGGCGGAATATTCTTTACTGCCATTCTCGAATTCAAAAAGTGTATCATTTTCAGCACCTTTAAATTATTATTATTATTATTATTATTATTTCAAGCTTCTTGAAAGAGGGGACAGTTATCTCTTCTTCTTTTTTTCCCCTACATCATCCTTTACTTCTTATACACAACTGCAATCTAATAATCTCACTACCATTTCAACGGTTTCCAACATATATGCTATATTTGAGTACCGTGAAAAAAAAGGTGCAGACGGTTTTATATGTGCAAAATTTAATTAAATAAAGGCCTTCCTAAAACTTGAAATATGGTAATTAATGCTATATGATCACTTGTTTGCGTTCATAATCATAAACCGTCATTCTCGGTTTAATGCAATAAAAGAACGTTTAGTTTACGAGCGCCTTTCGGGATGCAATTATTTTCAGAATTGGGTTGGAGGTGATTAATGCTTCATTGTCAATGCATATAACACTGAGTGCGATATTAATGACGTGCGACATTGTTCTCATTTCTCCGCCATTTTGAAATCTTTCTTTGACGAAGGTTTAATGAGGAAGGTAAACACGCTTTGAGCATCTTCGCACACAGAACCCTCTTGACGTTTTTAGATAGAGACTCCACCGCAAGCTCAGAATATAACGGAAACCCTATTATATTAATATAACCCAATTATATTATAGGGTTTCTCTGTCTGTCCGGCACATACGTGCACCCGGTTGATGAGCCATAATGAGTAAAGGTTGGTCATCAGTAGTGTACATCTGGCAGCAAGGCCTCTGATTGGGGGGGATTAGAGGTTTTAAGGAACGTGGAACCACATCTCAACTGTTGTTGTTCCAAGGTTCACCCTGACTCGGGGTGGTAGCAACTGTTAGGGTCCTAGATATGGGCAAATAGTGAATTACCAAACAAAAAAATCAACAGTGGATTGTTATAAAAAAATTATTAACAGTATATTTTTTATAACAAAATAGCAGTCAATGCGAGACTAAAAAAATATATAAATACATCTTTATAGTAAAATTAACAACGATATATTTCACGATTTATAAACTATATATAAATAAACATACCTTTACTCTGAAAGTATAAAATGATGTACAAAATATCTGTAGCTGAAAACAAAATTATGCACAAATCATTTAGATTTTCGCATCGAGATTAATATGCCGTTAAAATCAATCTGCCCATTTATACCTATTTATTAAAAAATTACCAACAATACATATTTGAAGCAAAATGAAAAAAACAATACATTTTATCTGTAGTTGAAGCTAAAAAAAATTGTGTTCAAAATGTGTAGATTTCGGCATTAAATAACCCACAGAGTTTGATATGCCACGAAACGAAATCAATCAACCAAACAATCAACATGAAAGAACTATTTCATGACATTAATCCATATAACATCCTACAATTTCTTAAAGAAATCAAACCGTATTCCAGAATAACTTCAACAAAACTGCAATATAAAACACACATATCTTCACCTCTAGTAATTATGTCCAGGCAAACATGTATATGCACAAAAGCTGAATATTATCTACCATGTATTCAATTGCGAAAGCAGAATAACATATATCATATTTTTAACTCCAAAGAAAAAATAAATTTCGGCATTAAATGACCCATAAGGTGTTGATATACCGGTAAAGAAATAAACCAATGAATCAGCAGTATCTTTATAAATGATTGGCTTTGCACGTAGCATTTTTTTTTTTTTTAAATTACTTAAATCACGTCTGATAATGACTTCTGACTGTTCCGGCATTGGTTGTGCTTCTGACCATACAAGGGTCGAGATATTGATGTTGATGACTAGTATTAAACCAAAATCAAGTAAGTACAACTATTTAAATATCTGGAAAGTATTTTAGCAGATAAAGGAAAGTGCGAAACCGAATTCAGAAGGCTCTTTGGGATAGTGAAAAACGCCTTCCAAAAGCTAAGCAAAGTATTAAGAAACGGGAAAAAAGAAACAAAGAAAATACTACTAAACTGTTATGTAATATAGGTCCTCCTATATGACAGTGCTTGCTGGGCAATCTCAGCACAGATTATATTAAAATATTATCCAGAGTACCCGGTCTCGGAGAACAGTTGTCCACGGCAGTACCTCCATCATTACATTAAAGAAGGGCGTTGGTAGTAATACCCATGCCAGCACAATCGACGGTTATGGGGTATATTAGGACCTGGCCAGGGTGTACGTGCTCTCCACATTAAACTGACCTGGTGTCATATCCTGACAGCGTAGGGCAGTGAGAAAATACAATCGCTTCTGGCCCTTTAGGCTGAGACCAAAGTGTAACATCTGTTCTTATCAGCTTAATCTAATTCTCTCTCACTCTTCTTCTTTCTTTCATTTTCTCAATGAAACCAAGCGGTTTTTCCTTTCTATCCACTCGATCAGAACTGAATGGAATCATTAAGAGGTATTGGCAGGGCGTAACGGTTGTGCGAACTAATGATGGCGGTGGGGAGGGACGAGCGCAATTATAATAGGATAATATTGTTTACAAAAGTTTCGGAAGAAAACGATTTTTTTTAACAGTGTATTCTGTCTCCAGTTTTCAAGAAAAGGGTGCTGTGGATATTAGGACACTACTTCTTTTATATCGCATTTCCTTTCAGGACGTTGACGATGACAGCTCTCTACAACTTCCTGCTTTTAATGCACTAAATAATAATTTGTCTTTGTTACTGTTCTGCCATCCATTCTCACAAACTCGTTAAGTAGGTTATTCCCTGCTTCCGTCTGCTTCTATCGATTTCACTGTGTCTAGTGAGTATTGAATTCTCTAGACTCTCTTTTCTCGTTATGTGTAACAGAAATCTGAACTTTCGCTTTCTAATTCCAACTACAAGTTGCCCTATAATTTATATTTTTCTTAAAATGTCTTCTTCAATAACACGTTTTCTTTATCGTATCCTCAAAATTTACAGACTACTAGTACTACTACTACCTATAATAATAATAATAATAATAATAATAATAATAACTAGAAAACACCGTAAAAATTTCACGGTTTTCCTATTTTAATATTGTAATGATTCATAATTCCTAAGTTAATGATTCAGTTGGCTCATGGCGAGGTCTAAGACAATAAATTATCCACAGAAGTTCCGCAATCGCATTGTCAAATATTTGAGCTTAATAACTCTTATATTCCGTGCTAATAGGAATATATACTTGAAAAACACGGTGGATAAAATAAGTAAAGGTTTATTGTAAAACGAGTACAATAAGAATAAAGGTAACAGTTATGCACAAGGTCGTTGCAAGCCAATCCAGTAGTGAGTGCTACTATTAGAACGTCGGTAGTTCTCGTGTAAGTCTGAGTCGTAATCAACAGATCCCATCTCGACAATATTTACTAGTCCTCCACGAGGATAGATATGGCATACGGCCGAGTTTAACGTGAGTCTTCCGAACTCGTAGGTTCAGCCAAAAAATCAACGTAGAACCCGCATAAACGGGATCGGGTCAGTCTACCTCCTCGAACGAGACACTGCCCTTCGGCAGAGCGTCGTTCGGGTTCCTCTCTGCCCGAAGTCAGAGAGTTCGACTGTATTCTGTAGTCCGTTGACTTACAGATACTTATAGTGTAGTCACTCATGGGTGTGACAGGTTATTCCATTACATCAATAAGTTTAATAGAATATCACAATAAAAATCATAAGTATGAATGCTGGTCATTATTTTAAGAAGTAATGAATGTATATGAAAAGATCAGAAAATGTGAAATTGACAACTTTTCCATTTCACAGAAACACTTCTATCTACCGTTTCTTTCTTTCTTTCATTTTCTCACGGAAACCAAGTAACATATTTTCCTATATTATCATGATGAAGATAAAATAGTCCATTATTTATGAGATATTGGTAGGAGACATTAAACTATCTTCTTTCTTTTTTTCTTTCTTTCTTTCTTTCTTTCTTTCTTTCTTTCAGACTGGACAGAAAAGAAGTCTATAAATATCTAGAAATCTGCGAAGGAGAAGCAATCCAGCATCGCCAATTGAAAGAGAAAGTAAGAAAAGAATTCTGCAGGTATGTGCCTCTGATGTTAAATACCAAGTTGAATTCACAAAACGGAATATCAGTCATAAACACTTTGACCTACCCTGTTGTGCAATAGAGTTTCAACATCTTTAACTGGACCATAGCTAACATTAAGCTAATGTATGTCAAAACGATAAAGCTTTTCACTTGACATCGCATGCATCATCCCAAGTTCCATGTTGATTGTCTGTATGTGTCCAGATCCAAAGAAGGGATAGGATTAGTTCAACTAGAACTGTCTTACAAAAGAGTCGGTCTTCAAAGATAAATGGAAACTACATAAACCTGGATGATGAACATGAAAGAAACTTTATCCACTAATATAGAAAGCCAACAAATTCAAAACGAAATTTCAGATCGGTGAAGTAGTGCAAATAATGCATAATACACATAGTGTAACAGTGAAGCGTCTAAAAAGAAAGCAAATCCAATGTGACAAATGCAGAAACGATGATAAAATAATCCTCTTCATGGTTAATACTTTTTTCAGTATGTGTGCTTGGTAATTTCTATTTAGCAAGCATTGGTTCCAAGAATAAAACTTTCGGTTTGAGCTTTTAAGTTTGCACTACGTAACCACTGATTGGTAAGGGGCTTGTCTACATCAGTTTCCTTGGTACAGATAGAGTGTTGGCCATGAAGAGGCTTATCTTACATTCGTTTTTTTTTTTCATTTGTTATATTGCATTTGCTTTCGCTTCCTTTATTTTACATTCTTTGACTCTGCGGTAGGTGTATTACGATTTATTTGTACTGTTTCACCCACTTGAAATTCCGTTTTGAATTTGTTGGCTTCCTTTATTGCTTAATAAAGTTTATTTCTTTCATGTTCTTTGGCACAGATCATCATCCAGTCTTCTGTAGATTCCAGGTATCTTTGAAGACCGATTGTTGTGGTGTTGTAAAACAGTTCTAGTCGAATTCATCCTCTGCCTCCTTCATATATGTCGTTGTTTTTGTTGTTGTTGTTATTATCATTATTATTATTATTATTAATTCATTTGATTTTTGGTGCGCACACCTTTCTTTCCTGGTCCCGCCCAGAGACCTAAGGTTAGAAATGGCATCATGACATTTTCCACTGATCAATTAAAACACACACACACACATATTTTACATAGATAAAGCCCTATGTAGGGTGTGGGTTGTACTCGGGGGAACATTTTTTTTTGTATTTCTTTAAGGCATGGGCTTCCAGGAATCCCTTCAATGACTCTATTGGAATCTTTTCCAACCAATTCGAAGGCTCCAACTTCAACAGGGATTGTTGATCTTCCTATATGCTACATTGTTGAGATTTCGATTTCAATGTCCTTGTATTGGTAGAAGATAAAATAGGAAAAGATGCGGACATGCATAAAATAAAAGGAGAAATCACAGGACAAAACTGTGCTTGTCGATGGGATGCTTTGCTTTGATTCGTTTTACGGCATATCAACCTCAATGGGTTATTTAATGCCGACAAAATTTTTATTGCTGGTAATTTTTTTTTTTCAAAAATATATTGCTGGTAATTTTTTTTTGCCAAAAATGTATTGCTGGTAATAATGTATTGCTGGCAATAATTTTTCTTCAAAAATTTATTTCTGGTAATAATTTTTTTACAAAGTATTTCTGGTGTTAAAACCTATTTTTACACTTTCATAGTGTTTTGACTCTAGTTTGGACCTAGGAACACTAGGAATTAAGAGAGGTTCCACGTTCCTCAAAACCTCCTGATCTTGCTGTTGGACGTAGTTTATCGTCTTACCAGGACACGGATGTAGTTTATCATCATACCCAGGACGATCGATGGGATGCATAAAATCAAATGTGAAGGCCCTGACAAGAGAAAAATTATAAATAGTTCAAAGATGGAGTGAATTTGCTGGAGAACTCTTCTACGAAGAAAAATGGAAACAAGCAATGCACATAAATATTAATTTTCCTTTCGTTTATTTTGTTGAAACAAAATATCAACAGCACATCAACCTCAGTGGGTTATTTTATTCCCAACAAGATTTTTAAGAAAAATTCGTGTGAATAAAATATGTATTAATATTTTTCAAACTGTATTACTGGTATTTTTTCTAGAAAAAAAAACTATTTTTATATTTTCGTAATGATTTGACCCCAGTTTGGTGGGTAACTTTTTCCCGATAGCTGGGATCGTAACAGGTGCTACTACCATGGGTCGCGGTGGACCTGGGAAAAACAGTAATTCAGAGATGGTTCAACGATCCTCAAAACCTCTCAATCAGAGGCCTTGGTACCGGGTGTCATTTATCGTCATACCCAGGGTGTCACAAAAATATGGAGGAACCTGAAGTATTAAAATATTAAAAGATATCAGCAAGATTCGGGAAATAATTAATAAAAAAAATAATTGAGCTCCAACTAAAACGATTAATCTTTGTATTATCTTAAACATTTATAAGTCTACCATTCACCCATGCATAGAATTTTGCTATCAAATCTGGTCTGGTGCTTCTAATATGTATTTAAAGATTCTTAATAAAATCTTGATTCTTGATAAAAGACAAAGAAAAAAAGAAAGAATCTGCAATGTTATCGGTCATGACTCATATCGGCCTCAGTCATTTTCCCACAGTCATAATGTCGCTTCACCATTCATTTTTTTAAAATATTTTCATAATTGTTTTGATGAGCTTTCCTTTTTGTTATCTATATTTTATGAAATTACGTACAGTAGTAGAATGGTGGCAAGGTTTCTTCATTTTACAGTTGAAATAACTAGACGTAACCGTAAGTTCTATGCTAATAGTTTCTTCTCTCGCACTTTTGACTCGTGGAACTCTCTTCCGGCTTCTTGCTTCACAGTCAACTTTGATCGTCACACATTTAGATACAATGACAATTGTTATTTTCTGTCTTCTTAAAAACCTGTTCTTTTATTGTGTTCACTCCTTAATGTTTTTCTCACTTTCTTTCACGCTCAGTAACCTCGTACATCTTAGTGACTACAGTGCCTTTCTCGGGGTGAAATGATTTTAAATACATATGCCGCAGTGATGATATACCGAAAGACCTCAGTAGATCCATTTTCATAGCTCTGCCTAAGAAAACAAGTACAAATGATTGCGAACTCCATCAGACAATAAGATAAGCATAATTAGTCGCCTAAATAAAATTATCTTCCGAGTTCGTAGTAGAATTAGATCGGAAATAAGACAAAAACAATGCGGGTTCCTTAAAGACACTGTAACAAGGAATGCTATGTATAAAGGAAAAAGGACAATAGAAAAAAACTGTAATGTTAGCCAACACGTTTCGTCCAATGTGGACGTTTTAAGGCAAAAAAACGAAACGAATTTATTGAAAAAAGTATCTATAAGCAACAAACAAAATGTCATTAGAAACTAGAACAATTTAGAAAGGGTATTGTATATTCATATGGTCAACTGAAAAACTACCTCAATTACTTTATGTTTAAAGAGAATATTTTCACGAAATATTGTTTGTATTGTTCTGTTGACGGATTCAATCGTTTTCTTTTGATTTCTTGATATATTTGTTGTTTATGTTGGCTTGGGAGAGTAGTGATTCAATTAGAAAAGGTGATATTAGGAAAAAACCTGAACATAGATTAATATTTGGATATTATTTAATGGCGGCACCCTCGAGGATTTTCCTTCTGAGTGAATTCTTTTCTTTTTTTTATGAGTAGCATTTATAAAATCAACATTGTGGTTGAATTTATGCATATTTTTACAAGGAATGCTTTATTTATGCTCAGAATGATATGAGAAAGAGTAATACAAATGCAGAATGACTATACTTTATAGATTATGCAAAAGCATTTGATAAAGAACGTTTACACATCTCTGGCTGAACTGCGAGGAAACCTTGATTTATTTTGGGAAAATATTAGAATAACCCCAAACTTATACTTGAAGCAAGCTGCTTCTACACTGAAAGAAAATGAATACACATAATTAGAAAGGGGCGTAAGACAAGGGTGCTTCTTATCGCTAGACATTCTAATATTAGAGTGGGACGATTTCGGTAGATCTAGAAGTCATACTAAGATTTATTATTGGCGGTACAAGAAAAGTGAAGGGCTACTTGGGAAGGTAGCAAAAGTGGGAATAAATATTAATTGTAAGATAGAATGTAATGTTGTCAGAAAAAAATCGCACAATATGTGCGCTGCGAATTGAAGATGTCAGAACCAATTGTTTTTACAGAGGACACAAAATGTGACACCGGAATCTGAAGGCACGTTGAATAGAAAACGTTAACTTTGAAAAGTTATGCAAAAAAAAAACTTAATAAACAAAAAAAAAAAATACTTAGAAACAAAGAAAAAACGTCTTCGAAAATCTAAGCAAAATATTAATCAACGGGAAATTTCGTTAGAAACAAAGAAAACACAACTAAACTGTTGTGTAATATCAGTCCTCCTATATGGCAGTGAATGCCGAACACACTCCTCACAGATAAAGAACTAACGATGTAACAGAAGTGTGTTTCTACAGAAGAATACTGAGAATACAATTCACTGAACATGTGAGCCCCTACGAAGTTTTAGAGAAAATTTAACTAAAATGGACGCATAATCTTAACATCAGAAAGAGATATTTGAAATTTCTAGGGCACATAATATGGCTTGGAGAAGTTGACACTCACGTGGCATATTGAAGACAAGAGTAACATAGTGAGTAAACTACCTAACAAGCTTGAGTAAATTAATGGCAGAACGGAGACTGGGAAGGAGTAATGAAAAGACAAACTTTACTAAGAGAGAGTGAAGAACTATGACAGCCCTGAAGCGACACAGTACATTTGATAAAAAGTTGTATTGATGTGTAATAATGATGAACCATTTAGCCTCACAGGTCATTACAGCAGCAATATTTTTTATCCCCACTGGTGCCTCGTGTTTATAACACTGTTATAAACAGTGCTTCAGAATGACATACACAGTAGTAAGGAAGCTAGACTCATATTTCATTAGTAAATTCAACCCCTACTGGTTACTCCACACATGTCGTCTTGTGGCAGACTAAACTATGTGAAGCAAGAATTAGGAAAATAATGTTGCAGATATCGATCATTAATGATAGCCCTACACGCACTATCTTATACCATACTCACCTAAGAGTGTCCCCGGATAATGGAATGGTTAGTCAATGGATTTCATTTGCCATTACTACTGTAGTAAGTTCGATCCACACTGGGTGCCCCGCACATGTGTTTATGTTCTTATAATCGTGCAAGTGTTAGCTAATTTCGTATACCATTACTACTTTTGTAACCTAGAAAATGTTACTGAACAAAATAAAATACTCGCCAGCGATGTGAAGTAGGTAAACCACTTCTAGTGGTAGACTAATTAGTACAGCATATTACCCACCACACACAAACTTACAACAATATCCAACGTATTTATGAGGATTGGGACATATCCATTAGTGTTCATTAGGTATGGTATATAACATCTACTATGGAAAGTTTGCGAGCTTCATATGCTTGGCCTTGTACCTTACTAAACGTTATCTCTCTCCCTTATTTTAAAAATCTCCACTTCTTCCTGCCTCCATTTTGTTTTTCATATCACAAAATTTATTTATCTTGATAGTAACCTTTTTGAGTGGCTCTCTAGTCTTGTATTAGGTGGATTCTAATATAAACAGAGGCTTTCCATTTAATGCAATGCTTAGCAAAAGTCTCATATACAATTACAACTGTAGCGAGTTTGATTCTTACTGGGTACCACATATTTATTTTAAAGTATACGTTGCAATGGTTAGTCTATAGTCTCTTTCTGCTGAAGTGAATTCGATCCTCACTTGGTGCCTGTTATGTCCTTACGCAACCCCCAAACCCTAAACTCACATTTTACACTCAACGATCCATCTCTCTTTTCATCTCTCTAATAATCTAATACATTAGCTCCCCCTCTCTCTTTCAATCTATAATAATAATAATCCCTGACTGTAAAAACAATTAGGTCAGACAGACTGAGCCCGGAAACAGATCCGAATGGAAACTAAAACTGAATTCTCACACAATTTCAGAATCACGTGTCCAAACGCCGAGCGGGAAAAGAGCGACAGGAATTAGTTGGAAACTGAGATTAGTGTGAGTAACATCTCTTTTTAGCTGTTACCGTCACGAAAGGAAATCATAGGATGAAGACAAATTTCAATTCAACTTAATACACTATGCTGCTTACATCAAATGTATAGGTGAATTGCTAAACTTGACAATCACCTAAGACTGGCATGTGTGACCCACTCAATAGGATGAAGTTTCCGAATAATAAATCTTACATTACTGAATATGTACAATTTATACAGCGCTGAATCTTCCTTTCGACAAATTCTATATTGCTGAATAAAAGAAGTGAGTAAACGACCAACATTTGGGGGTCAAAATTCATAACAGTGAAGAAAAAAGAATAGATCAAAAGATACCGCTTCTCTAGCGAACGATTTGAACTGAAATTAGAAAGAAGAGAAATATAAAATAAGAAAAAGAGAGAGAAAAAGGAAAAGAGAAAATCCTATTTCATTTCAGATGAAAGACTCAAGATAAGTGGGTTTTGACTTTCAATCTCAGAAATATAACGCACACATCTTCCCACACAGAAATGTATAACACACATCTTTCCACTAATTCTCTTGCATTAATGTTCTCATGTATTGTCTAGTTATAATTCAATCTTGTTAATTTGTATATTGGCGTGTTGTTCGTTACATTTGGCTGTCGTTTCTCATTCGTGTATTTGACCCATCCACTATGGAGTGGTAAACCTGGTATCTTCTAGACAGAAAGTTGTGTTTTTATCGTTTTTTTATTAAGATTATGCTACTATAATTGTCCGTAAGAGTGCCGTATACTTGTGTTTATATGTTCATAATAGTGCAACGATTAGTCAATTATTTAATAAACTATTAATACTGTAATGACTTGTATCCTTAATGAGAGCTCCAAATGCATTGCTTTGTGCCGTAATAACTTAAGGTTTTAAATGATTTTTAAACAATTTATTTTTTAATCAATTCACCCCAAGCAAGACGATAATGACACTAAGACGCAAGGGGTTACTGGAAGTGAAAGAGAATGAGAAAACTTTAGACGGAACCGGAAACCCAATCATAAATGGTAACCAATGGATATATAGGGTGACCCAAAAAAACGGGAACTTTTTAACAATCCAATAAAATCAAGAGTGATGGAAGAAAAATATTTTATTCATAGTAATTGAAACCTTAAAATATGCCATTAAGAAACAATGATGGAATTTTCATTTTTTAAAAATTACGTCCTGTAGATGGCGTCCTCCTGTACGAATGCATTCTTGAAATCTGATGCTGAGATTCCTCATTGACTGCTTCAACATCTCAGCTGGCATACTGTGAATTTCACCTTGAATTCTAAATGGCGAAATGTTTACTTGCTTAAGGTCACTGTCTTGCAGTGTTGCAACTTGCTAATGTCTGGCAATACGCACTTAAAAAATTCCCGTTTTGGGGGTCACCCTGTATCTTTACACCTGAATTACAACTGTAGGAGGTTAGATCGTTACATGGTGTACTTGCTTTAATGTACACATTGCAGTGCTTAACAGTCTAGTCTCATAGACTATTACTATTGTTGCTTATTAGATCCTCATAGTCTTAATGAAGCGATGGTTAGCAAGTTGGTCATATCAATCTTTATGCAGTTTTGAGTTTGTACCTCATACTTGAGTACTTGTGCAAGACTAGGGTCTCTCAGAGAATGGGTATCACACACGAGAGAATTTGAGTGTTTCAGTGGGAATTGGGGCCACATATTGATCGGCTCAAACTGTTAGCTTTCTAGTAATACATTTATAGTTATCCTTGACTTTTTCTTATTTTTTTTTATTTACACAGTTTGGAGCTCATGATGAGTGTCAAAAAAGAGGGAACGATTCTTCATATATTCAATATGGATTCACATCGATCATCATTAATGGATAAGAAGGGCCTCAATGTGTTATTCGTAATAAAGATTTGTCAAATGATTCTATGAAAGTTGAAACAACATTTACAGACTGTGCTTCCTCAACACAAGGACAAAGACAAAAACGTTTTTGAGTGTCATGAAAATGCTCCCGAAAGGATATATTGTGATTTATATACGATTTCGTTAGCTATATAAGCATGAGGCTAAAATGCCCCCCCCCAAATAGTTGCGAGCGAATATGTTCTATGATCAGCCTTCTCCTTTTCTCTTCCGTTTCTTTCTGTCTTTCCTTCTTTTCCAACCTCATACCAAGGGCCTATGAACTTTGGGGCGATCCAACACGAGAATGACCCGGTTCCAAAATCACGCGACCATTGGGCAATTGACCATGAGTTAACTCCAGGCAACATCAGGCTGCCCTGCTGCGATCACGTGATCAGACGCTAGTGAGGGTTATTTGTTCTTTTTTTGAGTCATGAAGCTCTTTTTCTCACAGACTGTGCCCAACTGACCCTACTATACTGTGTACTCCAAAAAACAAAAATAAAATAAAATAACGCGCATGCGCAAAATTAAAAATATAAAATGACAAGACCAATCGCACCACACACACACACACACACACACACACACACACACACACACACACACACATATATATATATATATATATATATATATATATATATATATATATATATATATATAGGGAGAGAGAGAGAGAGAGAGAGATGTATGTATAACCAAGCAGATCACAGGCGATTAAACGCTCTATAGAGCATATCGAAGTAGAATGATGTTATGCCTACCTGTAATGTTCTTAAGTAAAACACATACCTTCGCCGTCCTTTCAGTTCTCAGTTTCAACATCTTAGCAGACTATCTTCTTTGAGGCAACCGTGTAAATCAACTCGTTTGAAGTTTACAAGTAAATCTCAGAATATATCAATTGTCCGAGTCAGGATCTTTCGGTGCGCAATCAATCACCTTCCTCCTCCTCCTCCTCCTCCCCCTCTTCATCGCCTAGTGCCCATAAACTTTTTTTTTTCACTCTTGCGTCAATAAACAATATGTTATACTTAACCGCCTTCAGAGTTTTTGATATCTTAACGAATATCCACACTTACCGGCTTTGCTGGTTCAGTTAACTGAGAAATCAAAATCAAGTGGATTATTTTTAATATGAAATAATTACACATAAAATAACTATTTTGCTGGTAACGCTTGCTGCTGAAATCCTTTCTTTGGGGTTTTTCAGTGCATTTCTATATTAAAATTATTTACAGTGTATTTCTATACTCGAAATCATTAGTAACGTATTTATAATTGGTAAATTCTGTCTGTCCGTCCGTGTACTGAAACCCCCCTCTAAATCGGGCCACACTTGCTCAACATAGACATTTTTATACCTTTTTGGAATCAGGATAATCCCGGAATTGAAAATTTGTCCTTCATTTAGTGCTTGAACATCCAACATTGGGATGTGTGTCCGGATGAAGAGAGGGCAGTTAAAAATTCAAATTTTGAAATAACTGTGAAACATTAGCGATTTTAAAAGTTTTTAGTTTATATTGAATTTAAAATAACACAAAACTTGATTTTGTGCATTTAAAAATTTTCGTTTTTAATTTCAGTTTAATTTGCAATATCTCCAAAACTTTGTGAATTGAGGAAATCAATTTTATTTCTTGAAAATGCCAAGGAATCAGAATTAATGTGAGAGGTTTCGTGACGTGGGGTTTAGAAGTTGCGCTGAGTTTGTGCTTTAAGAACACAACTCGATTGAAGTTCCACGGAGTTTGTGATTTGAAGAACTCAATTTTCGGCCTGAATTGGAATTTTGGCCCAAATCGGTCTTTTGGCTGAAATTGGACTTATAGCCCGAATCAGAGTTAAAGTGAGGTTTTGAAGTCCCGTGGAGTGAATTGAAGAATTCAAAGTTCTTTCTTCAAAACTATCATCGCTGTTTATTTTATTTTTTTTCAAACTGGACAAGAGGTTCTTTTAGTTTTGAACCGGAAGCCCAATTATTCCTCCGCAAGAGCTAACTTAAAAGTCCTCACGGAGTGTAGCTTTTAAGCTCGTCATAAATATAACAGACTTATTTTATCAGAAGCCTTCTCTTTAATTCTGAGTCCGCATCTCATATGCTTGTGGCTTTCAGTTCTATAGTAAAAATTATTTGCAATGCATTACTATCGTAAAAAATTATTAGAAATACATTTACATTATAAATATAATAGCCTTATCCTATTAGTAACCCTTGCATTAATTTCTTTGCAAAGAATTTCAAATTGAAGTACTATTCCCGGTCGCATGGAAGTATTGGGAAACTGGGCCTGATAGAAACCTCCTTTAGGACTGTAACGCACTCCCTACGTATACTTAAGGCACGTGACAATCTTACCTGCTTTTCTCTCATTCGACCTCGTGTACCACTGACGTAGAAGGAAAAAATGACCTTCCGTGATCAAATTACTTTTTACCAAACAGTTAAGGTAAGTTAATAACAGTTGGGCTATTATTCCTGGGTAAGTTTCTTCGATTCTAAACAAGTATCTCTTACTGTGGACCTTTTTTTCCAAACTAGGTTAAACTAATAATAATCATAATAAATGAGATCACTTGGAAATAATCGGAGTTAAAATCAAGTAAAACCTGCCCGAGACTAAAGTGCTCGTCCCTACAAGCAGTACCTTTTTTTTTTATTGAAGGGTTAAGTTCATTTTTGGTGCCTGTGGCGTTCTCAAAAGAGAAATGACGAGAGCGCTTGAGTCAATCTTCCTACTTTCATGTAAGCACGGAACTCACATTTTTAACTGTAAACTCCTTTGTGAAGCATAGGGCTACAAATATATGGATTCATAGCTATCATATTCATTGCTATCCAACGTTATCGTCAAGATTATATATGGATTCATAGCTGTCAGATTTTTGCTATACAACGCTATTATCATATTATATATTGATTCATAGCTAACATATTTGTTGCTATCTAACGCTATTATCATATACACTGATTCATGGCGATCCAAGGTCATTCGTGCGAAAGGAAGCGGGCTGAATTTGAACTCGGCATGGCAATCCCATTTCCCGCGTCGATAAGCGCAAAGCTACGCACACATCCAGAAATCCAAAATATAAAATAATAAATAAATCAGTCACCATTCTATTCACTAAACTCCCATCCACACACTCACTCAAAAGGGAAAATAGTAAATAAATAAATACTAGAGAAATGAGAACATCAAACTCCGTTGCGGCCGTCATCCTCGCCACAACTTCATCCTCCTTATCAAACGAGATTTAAACCAGTTGCTCATCAGTGGAAATCAAGCGCGAATCTCAGCTTTTAACGAGATATAACCGTGACAAGAAGAAATCATCTTTAGTTATTGAGGCCTTAAATGATATTTGCTGGGATTGGTAAGTCGTTGTTTGTGAAGTAAAACGATCGCTTAGTATGTGTTTTTCGTCTTTGTTTTGCTTGCATGATCTTGACTGAGTTTGGGAAAGTAAATATTGATGATGGGTCAAGATCTTAAGAAGAACGTCCCCCGTAATGGGGTAAGGCGTTTCTTCCGTTGTGGTACTCAGATAAATATAGGGATTCTGAAAAAGTAGTTGAGGCTCTCTTAGACTGTACGTGACAGTTTATTCAAATCTTTCATTCTTTCTCCTTTTCTGCCTGTCCCTATCTATCAATTTATCTATTTTAGTCTGCCCTTTCTTCCCTATCCATGTATATATCTATTTATCATATATATATATATATATATATATATATATATATAGAGAGAGAGAGAGAGAGAGAGAGAGAGATAGAGAGAGAAAGAGAGAGAGAAAGGGAGAAAGAAATATATACTGATAGCTACCTATCGATCCATCGATTGGTTCATATACATCTGTTAGTATATATCACACACTGTTTCGAAGGCGGCAGGGTGGAGTTAATGGATAGCGGCTCGGATTGAGGAATCGGAGATCCGAGTTCGAACTCCAGTTGAATCCGTTACATTCACTTACGTGCTAATAGCTTTCGGACAGGTATGGATCTTCTTCTTCTCCCAGCTAAACAGTAGAACAGACTGCGTTCTATGGGCTTGGATAGACTTCTCCTAGACCAGTTTAGCAACTGGTCTAGGAAAACGACAACTCTGAATTCAAAACCTGGGGAGGGTCGTTTGTAGACCTTGTGGCACACGGTTTATAACTATTCAAACCGATGTCGAAGTAAAAAATGTGTATATTTTAGGGACTGAAATATATATATATATATATATATATATATATAATTATTTATTTTAAAAAAAAATATTAACAGAAATATGTTATAAAATCACTACAAAAATAGCCATTTTGTTTGAACACCTCCGGTGTCTTATTAACTGATGTATATCTGCTCTACTCTGTATTGAGCACTCTTTTAAGAATAGTAATTGTTGGTTATTGGAATTCATTCCGTATACACCAATTATATACTTGGGTATATATATATATATATATATATATATATATATATATATATGCTCATATCTCTCTTAGTCTGTTTATTATCCATCTCTTAATCTATGTATTAATCCGAGTTTATACACATTTATCTATCCTGAATATATAAATCTGGTCAGAGGAGCGAAGTGGGTAGCATTTATTCTTTCTATTCTCTGATATATATTTTTCCAGTGTTGTAAAGATATTTATCTATCTCACTCCTATCTATTTTTCTCCACTACCCTTTTTTGCCTTGCCCTAAGGTTATTTTCTCGGGTGTCTTTTCCTTATCTGCCTGCTTGAATCATTTTTTCGTATCTTTCACTGTTTCTGACAGAAGGCGCCTTGGCGTGAAACCATGACCGATTCGTTTGGCTGGAATTCTACAGGAATAATTATACGCCAAATATATTCAGCCTTGCTCGACTCCTACAGCTAACATCGTTTCTTTTTACAATTCTTCTTCACATTCTTGTTAAGTTCTTTCGTTTTCTTTTTTTTTTTCTTTGTTTCTTTCTTTCGTTTGCTTTCACTTTTTCTTATTTTTCGCAGATCTCTTTTTCTAATATTCTTTTTTCTTTTCCTATACTGTTCTCCCTTCTTTCCTTACCTTAGCCATTTTCTTTCCTTTCGATCGTATATCTTTTTCTCATTTTTCCCCTTCTTTCTTTTTTTTTTTACTTGTTTGTTTTTGTTTTTCTCTACCTGCGCATCTTCCTTTTTTTCCTTAACTCCTCCTCCTTTTTTTCTCATTTTTCCTCTTCTTTCTTTTCTCCGCCTTCAACTATTTCTCCTTTTTTTCCTCACCTTCTTCTCGTCTTCCTTTTCTCCTCTTCCTCCTTTTCTCCCTTTCTCCTCTTCCTCCTTTTCTCCCTTTCTCTTCTTCCTCCTTTTCTCACTTTCTCCTCTTCCTCCTTCTCTCACCTTCTCCTCTTCCTTCTTTTCCTCACCCTTAACTATTCCTCCTTTTTTTCTCACCATCTCATCGTCCTCCTTTTCTCACTTTCTCCTCTGCCTCCCTTTCTCACTTTCTCCTCTTCCTTCTTTTCCTCTCCTTTAACTATTGCTCCTTTTTCTCCTCGCATTCTCCTCTTCCTCCTTTTCTCACCTTCTCCTCTTCTTTCTTTTCCTCACCCTTAATTATTCCTCCTTTTTTCCTCACCTTCTCCTCGTCCTCCTTTTCTCACTTTCTCCTCATCGTCCTTTTCTCCTCTTCGTCCTTTTCTCACCTTCCTCTCTTCCTTCTTTTCCTCACCCTTAATTATTCCTCCTTTTTTCCTCACCTTCTCCTCGTCCTCCTTTTCTCACTTTCTCCTCTTCCTCCTTTTCTCACCTTCTCCTCTTCCTCCTTTTCTCACCTTCTCCTCTTCCTCCTTTTCTTACTTTCTCCTCTTCCTCCTTTTTTCACCTTCTCCTCTTCCTCCTTTTCTCACTTTCTCCTCTTCCTCCTTTTTTCACCTTCTCCTCGTCCTCCTTTTCTCACTTTCTCCTCTTCCTCCTTTTCTCACCTCCTCTTCCTCCTTTTCTTACTTTCTCCTCTTCCTCCTTTTCTCACCTTCTCCTCTTCCTCCTTTTCTCACTTTCTCCTCTTCCTCCTTTTCTCACCTTCTCCTCTTCCTCTTCTTACTTTCTCCTCTTCCTTCTTTTCTCACTTTCTCCTCTTGGTCCTTTTCTCACCTTCCTCTCTTCCATCTTTTCCTCACCCTTAATTATTCCTCCTTTTTTCCTCACCTTCTCCTCTTCCTTCTTTTCTCACTTTCTCCTCTTCGTCCTTTTCTCACCTTCCTCTCTTCCTTCTTTTCCTCACCTTTAATTATTCCTACTTTTTTCCTCACCTTCTCCTCGTCCTCCTTTTCTCACCTTCTCCTCTTCCTCCTTTTCTTACTTTCTCCTCTTCCTCCTTTTCTCACTTTCTCCTCTTCCTCCTTTTTTCACCTTCTCCTCGTCCTCCTTTTCTCACTTTCTCCTCTTCCTCCTTTTCTTACTTTCTCCTCTTCCTCCTTTTCTCACCTTCTCCTCTTCCTCCTTTTCTCACTTTCTCCTCTTCCTCCTTTTCTTACTTTCTCCTCTTCCTCCTTTTCTCACCTTCTCCTCTTCCTCCTTTTCTCACTTTCTCCTCTTCCTCCTTTTTTCACCTTCTCCTCGTCCTCCTTTTCTCACTTTCTCCTCTTCCTTCTTTTCTCACCTCCTCTTCCTCCTTTTCTTACTTTCTCCTCTTCCTCCTTTTCTCACCTTCTCTTCTTCCTCCTTTTCTCACTTTCTCCTCTTCCTCCTTTTCTCACCTTCTCCTCTTCCTCTTCTTACTTTCTCCTCTTCCTTCTTTTCTCACTTTCTCCTCTTGGTCCTTTTCTCACCTTCCTCTCTTCCTTCTTTTCCTCACCCTTAATTATTCCTCCTTTTTTCCTCACCTTCTCCTCTTCCTTCTTTTCTCACTTTCTCCTCTTCGTCCTTTTCTCACCTTCCTCTCTTCCTTCTTTTCCTCACCTTTAATTATTCCTACTTTTTTCCTCACCTTCTCCTCGTCCTCCTTTTCTCACCTTCTCCTCTTCCTCCTTTTCTTACTTTCTCCTCTTCCTCCTTTTCTCACTTTCTCCTCTTCCTCCTTTTCTCACCTTCTCCTCTTCCTCCTTTTCTTACTTTCTCCTCTTCCTCCTTTTCTCACTTTCTCCTCTTCCTCCTTTTCTCACTTTCTCCTCTTCCTCCTTTTCTCACCTTCTCCTCTTCCTCCTTTTCTTACTTTCTCCTCTTCCTCCTTTTCTCACCTTCTCCTCTTCCTCCTTTTCTCACTTTCTCCTCTTCCTCCTTTTCTCACTTTCTCCTTTTCTCATCTTCTCCTCCTCTTCCTCCTTTGCCTCACCTTCAACTGTCGCTCCTTTTTTCCTCACTTTCTCCTCGTCTTAATGTTTCTCACTTTCTACACTATCTCCTTTTCCTCGCCTCCAAATCTCACTCCTTTTTTCTTCACCTTCTCCTCGTCTTCCTTCATCTCACTTTATCCTCTTTCTTTTCCTTTTTTTCTCTCTTCTCATTGCTCTGTCTTTTCCCTTAAATTCTCATCATCCTTCTTTTCACCTAACTTTATTTCTTCTTCTATTTTCCCCTTTTTAACTTTCCTCCATTTTCTTCGAAACCTTCTCATCTTCTTTTTGCTCACGTTGTCATTTTTCCCCGTTTTTTTTCTTTGATGTCTTTGTCCTTTCATTTTTATTTTCTGTTTTGAGATCCAGCTTCTTCTTCTTCTCTCTCTCTCTCTCTCTCTTTCTCTCATCTAAAGGGTGTTTCATTAAGACGGATCAAAGTCAGCAGTAAATAAATGAGTATTATTGGTAAAAAATTATTTATTTCTCTATTGGATCATGTTATTTAAGTCATGGCAATTATATGTGAAAAATAATATTGCCCAAATATCCGCCGAATCTGAAAGAAAAAGAAAAAATCTTTAGACGCTTAAACTTAATTCAGATTTAAAGTCAGTCCAATTTATTGGAACACCCTTTATATACATTATTTGTCTCTCGAATTGATTCTTCAGTTCTTCCTTTCATAAAATTCATCTCTTGTAACCTTTTCCGTTGTTTTGCTTTCTTCCTCGTTCTTTCTTCTCCTTTTTCCCTCCGTATCTCTTTCACTCTCTCTTTCACTCTCTCTCTCTCTCTCTCTCTCTCTCTCTCTCATATCATTTTCTCTTCTTTTCATCCTTTTCTCTTTTAATACGTATTCCTCTTCGCTCACTATCTTCTCCATTCTTCCCCCTCCTTTCCCCTCCGTATCTCTTTCACTTCTCTCTCTCTCTCTCTCTCTCTCTCTCTCATATCATTTTCTCTTCTTTTCATCCTTTTTTCTTTTAATACGTATTCCTCTTCGCTCACTATCTTCTTCATTCTTCCCCCTCCTTTCCCCTCCGTATCTCTTTCACTTCTCTCTCTCTCTCTCTCTCTCATCATCATTCTTTCTTTTCATCCTTTTTTCTTTTAATACGTATTCCTCTTCGCTCACTATCTTCTTCATTCTTCCCCTCCTTTCCCCTCCGTATCTCTTTTCACTTCTCTCTCTCTCTCTCTCTCTCCTATCATTTTCTCTTCTTTTCATCCTTTTTCTTTTTAATACGTATTCCTCTTCGCTCTCTATCTTCTTCATTCTTCCCCCTCCTTTCCCCTCCGTATCTCTTTCACTTCTCTCTCTCTCTCTCTCTCTCTCTCTCTCTCTCATATCATTTTCTCTTCTTTTCATCCTTTTTTTCTTTTAATACGTATTCCTCTTCGCTCACTATCTTCCATTCTTCCCCTCCTTTCCCCTCCGTATCTCTTTCACTTCTCTCTCTCTCTCTCTCTCTCTCATATCATTCTCTTCTTTTCATCCTTTTTTCTTTTAATACGTATTCCTCTTCGCTCACTATCTTCTTCATTCTTCCCCCTCCTTTCCCCTCCGTATCTCTTTCACTTCTCTCTCTCTCTCTCTCTCTCTCTCTCTCTCTCTCATATCATTTTCTCTTCTTTTTATTCTCTTTTCTTTTAATGCCTATTTATCTTTTTTCTTCTTTTATTTTCTTCTTCTTTCTTCTGCTGTTCGTTTCTTTCTCACCTTTCATATATATTTTATTTATTTCTGTCACCACCATCCACTTCCTCAATTTCCCCAATACTTTACCATTTTTAGCATCCCGTTCAAGAGAGTCAAATCCAAACGATTGTTCCACACCGTCCTCTATATTCTTCAATGATACTTTTGCAAACCATTTCATCATGCCAAACTTAATTATTGCAACTCGCTTATATTCAATGATGACAACAGAATTTAGAAAAGAACCCCGTGCAAAGGAGACGTTTTGGGTGGGATCAGCGCATAGTCACGTATTTAGAAAGCAGATGGGGCAACTGATATGAGTTTCGAAAAAAAAAAGACCAGATAACAACTGACATTTTTACTTAAGAAACTGGGAAAGTGGTATATTACTTCTAGGTTCTATGTGTTCATGTCAATTTTGGTATTTGGACAGAAAGAAATATATCGATCAATAGACCGGTTTTCTTTTCGTTCTTTCTTTGAATATTGTTACTACATATGGCCTAGGGCTCCTGCTATATATTGAAATATATTTGATAACATCTAATGAAGAATCTGCAATCTCATTGAACCTGATCTGACACCTCAGTTTTACTCACTTTCCCACCACTATAATGAAAGCTTCCCTCTGTCTTTTCTATAAATCATAAATACTTTCATGGTAATTGTTCTGATGAACTTTGCTCTGTGGTATCTAGACTTTACAGTCGAAATGGCTAGATGTAACCATAAGTTCTGTGCTAACAGTTTTCTTTTCTCTGACTTCTTGCTTCCCAGTCAATTTTGATCATCAAAATTTCAAATTCAATGTCAATCGTTTTCTACTGTCTTCTTGATTCCTTTTCTTTTATTGTTCTCGCTTTTTAATAATGTTTTCCTTTTCTTATTCTTTCACACTCAGTAGCCCCTAGCGTCTTAGTGGCTTCATTGCCTCGCTTGGGTGAAATGATAAAAAATAAAAATTACCTCGTAATATTGGTGTCAAAAGAAAGACTTCTTTTTTTTGTAATTTGCTCTAGGTTGTTAAAAAATGATTAACAAAGAACTTTTGGTAATAATGATGATTATGCGCTTAAAAAAATAACATTCTTTCTCTTAGATTTGGTTGAGAGTTTTACTTAGTTCCGAAAAATGCGACACTATTTATCGAACATTCTTATGGCTTCTTTTAGTCATTAGATTAACTTATACAAATGCCTTCCGAATAACAATGCAAATTCACAGCCAGTAAAATAAAGTGCAAGATCAAATTTGGTTGAGAGTTTTACTCTAAAAATGCGACATTAATTATCGAACATTCTCACGACTTCTTTTAGTTCTTCATCATTAGATTAACATGCTTCAAATATTACTGCCACATATGGTCTTGTTCTCCTGCTATATACTTAGAAATTCTTGATAAAATCCAAAGAAGAATCTGCAGTCTTACTGGTCCTAATCTGGCATCTCAGCTTCGGTCACTTTCCAACCGCCGTCATATAGCTTCATTGTTGCCTCTTCTATAAATACTTTTATGGTAATAGTGTGGAACTTTAACATTTCGATTACGTCATTATTTTCTCTTCGAGTTATATGTGATATACTTTTTAAGTGTTTGTACTGTTGAAAGTCTTCAAGTGTTGTGAATTCTACTATTTGGTACAGTTCTTTTTGTGTGTGTGTGTGATTGTGTAGCACCAGTCAACAATGTTCGCCAAGACACACAGGTTTCTTTGACTCAAAGCCATTTTTATCCATTGAGAAAGAGCTACTAGCAGCAAAGACTAAACTTTATCTTTAAACTCATATTTTAATCTGATTTTAAATGCATATATTGGTCTCACCTTTAAACGTATATTTTTGATCTGATCTCTCCGGCCTCTTTGATTATATTTCAGCTAGGCTTTTATCGCCATCAATCATTTTCTAAATCGGTCTGTAAAACACTTTTCAAAAGCATAAAATGGGTGTGCTTAACCTACAAGGAATTCAGTACTGAACTATTGACTTAATCTATAGTTAGACTGTTCAGATTTACTTTACTTACCTGTTAAAATTAATTTTGATTTTTTTTTTAATGAAACGTTTTTATTGTATTTACTTTATTCTTAAATCATCTTCGTTGCTTTTCAAACATAATTTTCTTCAGGTCGTCAATATACGACCAACAACAGCAAAAGGGCTGAGCGTTTAGTAAGCTTCCCTGAAGCAAAAAGAAACATGAATTCGAATGTAACCGCATTATTTATTCACTGCAGTAGATCGACGGCTTGTGATAAAAAGCAATTAAGTAAAAAGAAAAAAATTAATGTAAATAAATACTAATAAAAAATAAATAGTAATTGATAGTCTACATGCAAAAGAAATATCCGGCGGGTAAGCAAACAATATTCTGGTATGTAGCAACGCTATATAAAATGCATATTTATGTCAGTAATTTGGGGGTTAAGTATAATTTTTTTAAAAAAGCATAAAAAAAGCAAGTGTAATAATAATTCAGTGGACGGAAGCTCATCTTTCTCAACAAATCTATTGATGTAATGATAATCTTGATTAAAGTGGCATCTATGTAATCGTCGACACCTGAGAGCGACCTAGACTATTTTTCAATAAATTCTACTTCGCCTAATGTGTTGGATACCACTGCTGATATTATTCATTTCCAATATTACTGCGTCAAAAGTATTCACAGCTCTCTACAACTTCCTTTCCTTGTTTCTCTAAGCAACATTAACTCTTCATAATCTCTCTTTCTTTATGCTATGCCAACCTTTCATCTAAACTCACTAGATAAGTTACTCACTGTTTCATTCTGCTCTCCTTCCCTCAATACGTCCTGGGAGTATTAAATGTTTTTTTTATTGATGGATTTTTTTTATGGCTTATCAACCCTTTGCAGGTTATTTAAAGCTAGAAAATATTTTTAGATTGCATGATTTTTTTTTAGATGATAATGGTTTAGTTATACAAGTCTTACTAATTAACACATAGGTAGGGGAGAAGATGTGGATTCATGCCTTTCCCAAGTGTATTTGCGCGTAAGTGAATATAATGAACCAAACTGGAATCAGAACTCGGCTCTTCGATTAACAATTCTGAGCTATTATCCATTACACCACCCGAACATCTAAGTGGTTACCCATCTAGGTACCGACCAAGGTCGACGTTGCTTAACTTCGGTGATCATACTGGAGCCGGTGTTTCGAAGTGATGTGGCCGTAAGCCGATGTATTAAGTTTTCTAAACCGTCCTTCATCATAATGTGTCAGAGAAAATAGATCTTTCTCTTTGTGATTTTAAATATAAATGTCGTTTAAGTTTTCATTTTCTTTAGAATCTCCCTTTTCATCACATGTTCCGTTTATATTATTCATAGAATACGTTTGTAGAAGCACATCTCGTTTTCTTCTTCGACACTGTTTAAATTAATTGGTCCGCTCATAAAAAAGTACAAATACATTTTTTAGCAATTTTTGTAGATTAGTATTTATTACACTATGCTATACCTATGACAATAGACGCGTGGTCAAGTGGTGAGAACATTCACTTTCCAACCAGGAATCCCGGGTTGGAATCTCACCAAGAAAGTAACTTCTTTATGTTATCAAATGTTGGAAAGTGTCTGAAAACCATATCAGGTGACCCAAATGAGTGAAGTTGTGTCGACGGAAATGACTACTGGCTTTCTTGAGACTGTTGATTACGTTAGAAAATTTCCCCCTCTCCAGAAACTGTATATGGCGCAAAGGGGGCCCCGTTACATCTGAAGCAGCGAGACAGCTTGGCATGTCTAAATACGGGCCTCTCTGCAACTAGTCAGCATCCGGGTCTTTGTAAGATGATCATGCTAATAAAAGCAACGGGAAAACCAGTAATTGGCTAGACACGTCGTCTTGTGAAATCGGTCAACATGAGTGGTTTCCGAGGTAGTCACTTCCCGTTTTTGTTACTTCCCGTTCCTTTCTCCTCTCAGCCTTGTAGTTTGTGGGAGAACAATCGTTTAGGTGTTTCCCTCAATCTCAACACATTCTTTGTTTACATTACAACACTGTAACTAAGGTACGCTTAGTATAGTTGCAGTATAAATCACAGGTTGGCTCTGTGGGCGTAGAATAAACACAAGTGTGCCTGAGTAAGGGTTTGGCCAGCCGCCCTAGTAGACAGACATACGCGAAAACGAGCGGCCAGCCAACAACATCAATAACCGCTGAAGAATCGAAAAATATTGATTTTGCATCATCTATAAGGTGGTGTTCATGTCTATGATATAAGTAAAATGCCAAATCTACTGAATTATTAATGAGTTACCTGTATCTTTTCTTGTTGAAACTGTTCTTATGTCACTAGTGCCTGCGTACTAGTGATGTTGTCCTTTTCTCAATTAGTAATGGTAATAATTTTTTGACTTGACAATTGCAAAAGCTAGACCGCCTGAGAGTTCAGAATGACAAATCTTCAGTTAGCTATGCATTTTTTCTTTGTTTCTTGTTATTTTATTTTATATTTTTCTTTTTTTAGATCTCGTTTGCATATATTAAATGGTCATGATACAGGAAATTGCCGTTTGGATGCTGTCGTATCTAAATGCACTTCCGGTATTTTCTTCTCATTTTATTATGCTTGTTTTTCTCATTATTATCTGTTTTTTTCATTTCCTTCTCGTCTTCGCGCGCCACAGTTTTTCGTTTTCCATGTGTTTTGTTTATCTGTTTTTTGTTTTTTTTCTAATTTTTCTCGCCAACCCGTTTTTTTTTCATTTTGTCTTTTCTATTTCTTCTGCTTTCTTTCTTTCTGTATTTCTCGTCTTTTTCTTTTTCTTTTATCACCTACTTGTTTTGTGGGATTACTCCACTTGTCTCCCAAGGAAATTCTACCAACGACAGCCAAATGGTGTTGCAAAAAGGCAGTATATAAAAAGGGCTAAAAGTCTCTCTACCGTCTTTTCTCTTTTAGCCAGATGAAGACTTAGAGATAGGATGTGCATAGTTCCCTCTTTGCGAAGGTCTTTTAGCCATCTGCAAACCTAATGTTGCATTGAGCACAACCCAGAAACTACATAGCTTATTTGACTAAGTACAGACATACTTAATCCTACCAAACCGACAAGGTATTTTTCTCCAATCAACATCTATCAACATCTTTGCAAACACGTACGTACGAAAAGAACTCATTTTATATGCTTTCTATTAAGTTTGCTAAGGCAATAAAATATGTTGTTATTAAATATTAGTATAGTCATTGTTATATTTTCTTGCTAGAAGAAACTTACGTCCACTATCAACTAGTATCACTTCACTCTCATTGAATATATATCTTCAACAATTCCCACAACATTCTTTCGACATTTGTTTTTCTTTTCTTTTCTTTTTCTTTTGATTTATTTTCTTCTTTTTTACTTTTATACATTTTTCTTGTTTTTTTTTTGTTTTTTTTCAGTGAATTTCTTTCTTTCTTTGCATATGTTGCTCGTTTCTTTCTTTCATTCTAACCATTACTTCATTGTATGTTTCTTTTTCTTTACAATCGACTTCTTCCTTCCTTTCTTTCTTTCTTTCTTTCTTTCTTTCTTTCTTTCTTTCTTTCCTATACTACCTTCCAAGGTTATTTCTTTCTGTCATTTTCTTTCTTCTTTCTGTTTTTCTTTCTTTCTGTTTTTCTTTCTTTCTTTCTTTCTTTCTTTCTTTCTTTCTTTCATTCTTTCTTTCTTATACTACCTTCCAAGGTTATTTCTTTCTGTCATTTTCTTTCTTTATTTCTTATACTACCTTCCAAGGTTATTTCTTTCTGTCATTTTCTTTCTTTCTTTCTTTCTTTCTTTCTTTTTTCTTTCTTTTTCTTTCTTTCTTTCTTTCTTTCTTATACTACCTTCCAAGGTTATTTCTTTCTGTCATTTTCTTTCTTTCTTTCTTTCTTTCTTTCTTTCTTTCTTTCTTTCTTATACTACCTTCCAAGGTTATTTCTTTCTGTCATTTTCTTTCTTTCTTTCTTTCTTTCTTTCTTTCTTTCTTTCTTTCTTATTTCTTTCCTTTCTTATCCTACCTTATTTCTTTTCTGTCATTTTCTTTCTTTCTTTCTTTTCTTTCTTTCTTTCTTTTCTTTCTTTCTTATACTACCTTCCAAGTTATTTCTTTCTGTCATTTTTTCTTTCTTTCTTTCTTTCTTTCAGTTTACTACCCAAAGTTTTTCTGTCATTTTTTTCTTTTAATTTACACTTTCCTCTTTTTTCCTTTTAATTTCTTTTTCTTTCTTTCAATCTTTTGTAATCTTTTTGTGCTTTTACTTCTTTTTCTTTATAATCAACTTTTTTCTTCCTTCATTTCTTTCCTTTCTTTCTTTTTAATCATTTCTTCTTCGCGCGTTTACTTTTTTCTTTATAACCAATTTCTTTCTTTCTTTCTTGCTTTTATTCTTTCTTTGTAATCATTTCTTCATTGTGGGTTTATTTCTTTTTCTTTCTAATCAATTTCTTTCTTTTTTCTTTCTTTCTTTCTTCTTTCTTTTTTTCTAATCATTTCTTTTTTGTATGTTTCTTTCTATGAACTTTCAACCAACTTTTTCTTTGTGCATTTCTTTCATTAATTTTCTCTTTCTTAACCATTTTTCTTTTCATTTTTTATTTCTTTTTCTTTAGACGCTCCTTCTTTCTTTCATCCATTCGAAAGAATTGAATCATTTTTTTTTGTTATCTTTTGTATGTTTTTTGTCTTTTTTTAAAATTTTCTTCCTAACCAGTTTTTTTTTCTGTGTATTTCTTTCTCTTTACAATCTCTTTCATTCATACATTCTTTCATTCTTTCTAATAATTTTTCTTTGTTTTTGTGTCTGCATTTGTTTGTTTCCTTTTTTTCTCTCAGACTGGGAGAGGATACCCGAAAGTTTTCAGAATTTTAATATCGATCGAAACGTCGTCAAAAAAAGAATGAACTTTATTTTCTCTTATCATTTAAAGCGAGAGGATCTCAATCCTATCCGTCCCTGCTACTTTACTTTTTTTCGTCGTGGCCAGTGTAGCTTAGCTCAGGTTATAATAATAAAAGTCATATTATATGTTTATATTAGGTTGGTGCAAAAATAATGACGTAATAATGTCGTTTTTTGACGTATTTTTAACGTCAAAAAACGACATTATTACATCATTATTTTTGCACCAACCTAATATATCATTAAAGATTTCCCTGCTTTGTTTTCATGAAAGATATCTCCGATCTATTCCAACCTTGTAGTATTTTAGCTTTTTCTATTATGAGTCTTCCATTTTTTTTAGTTTTGTCTCCTATCAAATAGCATATTTTTTTACTGCTATTTCTTTTATATTTTTTGCCATCCTGTTATGTTGATTTTCCGTAGTATTTTATCTGTACATTCTTCTCCGTTGATTCATTTATCTTTTGCTTGCTTGCATTTCTTTCTAATGTCTTTCCTCAAAATCCTATATTCTATACCATTTCTTGGTATTATTTTCCGTCCCTTTTTCATTTATTCGAGAATTTTCTTTGTCATCTACTTTTGTCTTGTCTCTCTACTACTGGGATGAATTTCTTTGCCAATGTCGCGAGTGCTTCCCTTAATGCTTTCCACTTTGTTTTACTGACCACTTCGAAGCTTTTATATCAGCCGACGTCTGTTTGTAAATCTGCTGTACTATAGTTTAGGCGTTGCTTTACGGTTCTATAATTTCCGAAATTTTATTCTTAGTCTGCATATGACTAGAAGGTGATTGCGCTCATAGTCACCGCTTGGATATGTTTTAGGATGCAAAACTGAATTTTACTTGGGTTAGGTTAAGTAATTTTCTTTCACATCAAATTCCCCAGATATTTGCACAGCTTTCGGTATTACTTTTGTATTTATTTATTTATTTATTTATTTTTAATCCCTGCTTTCTTTTTTCACGTGTGTCTATTTACTTCTTTCTTTCTATCTTCTTTTATTCCATTCATACTTTCTATTTCGTTCTTTTTCTCTACTTATTTATTTCCTTCATTTGCATATTTGTCTTTTTGTTGTTTGTTTCTTTTTTTTAAGCCTATGCCTATATGACAGTTTTCTTTCTTTCTTTCTTTGTTTCTCTTTTCTTTACTTCTTTCTTTAATTTCTTTCTTTTTCGTTTTTCTTCACTTTTTGCTGATTTTGTAATTTCTTTCTTTCTTTTATTTTCTTAATTTCTTTCCTTCTTTCTTTTTGTGCTTCATCTTTCTTTCTTTCTTTCTCTCTTTTCTTATTTTCTGTTTGTTTTCGTCGTTTTTTCAATGCTTTTTTTATTGCCTAATTTTAATTTTCAATTTCCTGCTTCGTTTACTTCCTTCTTTTGCACATAGGGTTTCCCCATATCTTCAACCTTGTGCCTCATCTAAGCTACGCTTAGAAAATCACCATTCCACTTATTTCTGTTGTTTTTGTTTTACTTGCTCTTCTTTTTTCTTTCTTTAATATTATTTTGGCCTCTTCTTTCTTTACTCATATAACATCTTCCTTTGTTTTTCCTTTGTTTCTTTAATTGAATTTTTTAGTTAATTCTTTCTTTACGTCATACACGATTTTCTTTCTTGCTTTTGCCTTTGTTTCCTTTTTATCCTATGCTTTTCTTAGTTCTTTCTCTATTTTTATTTTTTTCTACTTATTATTTGATTCCTCGCCCCCCCCACCACTTTCTTTCATTTTCTGCTTCTTTCTTCTCTTTCTTCTCTTTCTCGCATTCCTTTTTACTTCTCTCCAAACTCATCTGCAGCAGACTTTCTCCAACTGTAAATTAGAATTTAATATAATCTTTCAAAGTGGCTCATATATATATATATATATATATAGATGGATGGATGAACCACGAGCACACATGCATAACAGCGCAAGAAGACATACGTAAGCGCACCCATTTTATGCTTTTGAAAAGTGTTTTACAGACCGTTTTAGAAAATGATTGATGGCGATAAAAGACAGAGCCTAGCAGAAATATAATCAAAGAGGCCGGAGATAAAAATCTACCATCTTGTATAATGACAGGTCTTATAAGAGGAAACTACTCCAGCAAAAAGATCTGAATAGGTGAGTATCAAGTGCTTTGACATATGAAGAATATAAATTTACGTCTTACTTGCAACAGCTATCCTGCATTGCACAAAAAAGCAGATTAATTCGCTACATGTCATGGCAAATGGAGTACCGTCATTGACTTGCTAACGGAGCATATATCTTTGTTTCCGTCTGTATCGCGCGGGCACAGGCAGGCGCGCGCATTGCCCGCTCACATAAACACGGACAGACATATATATATATATATATATATATATATATATATATATATACTCGACTCGACGTATGAGGGCCAAGCAGATCAGTTCCTAGACAAACCGACAGCCCGACACCAGCACATGAAGGTTTCGTGCAGGACCATCCACGCTTTTTGAAGGGTCAAATACAGAGACCTGGTGCACCCAAATGATCATCCGCTGGTTTTGAATTTAGAGTTGTCCTTCTCCTAAACCAGTTGCCATCCAAGAACCTAGTCTGTCCTGCTATTTGCCCATAGCTGAATAGAGAAGAAGAGGATTCACGCCTTTCCTAAAGGTATTAGCACGTAAGTGAATGTAATTGATTCGACTGGAATTCGAACTCTCCGATTCCTCAATCTATGGCGCTATCCATTACCCAACCGTGCCTCCTCGTGATATATATATATATATATATATATATATATATATATATATATATATATCGTTCTGTCTACTTATTTTCGATAGGATCCTTTCATATTCGCGAATAAGCTTTTTTATGCGGTTGTTAAATGACGAGAGAAAAACACTGTGTTGCCTCATTTTGTATTATGACGTCACCCCGTGCCTCTGCCCCGTGCTATCCTGTGACGACCAATGTGGCTTGGTATTGGTCGCAGCGCCAAATGTGACGGTCTAAACCTTTGATTCGGATGGAAATCTGGTTAGATTCGGTATCAGCTATGTCGTTCCCATCTCGCCTCCAGCGTCTGGTTACCGAAGTAACTGCTTTGATTTCTAGTCCAACCTACCCACCCACCCACGTTGTGATTTGATCTTAGGTAGACGAAATCAATCAGTCGTCGGGCCGTAATGGAAGCCGAATTCGAGCAAAGGTGACACTGCACAAGTATATGTAAAAGAAAATAAAGTAACAACTCGAAAGGTTCAAATGTGTTAAAAAAAGAATAACAAATATCTTTATATCTGGTTTCTGAATACAGGACAGCGTCTTTCTCCCAAACCGCTTCTATGGATACGTGACAGTTTGCGTTTGTTAGGCGAGTCTTAATATCTTAAGTTGTTTTTCAAGAAACTGTTTTTTGGTATCTCAGGGCGATATTCGTAAAACTTGTTTTGGTGGTGTGAGTCTAAGTCATTCTTCAAAAATAAATTGTTTTTGGTTAGAAGTCTAAGTCGGAATGCGTGGGATCTTTTAGTCCGCTCCTGCGAGGCTGATCTCCGAGCTCACAGCTCAATTGCTACCGTCTGCCTGCTGTCCGCTAGTGTCTGCTAGTGTCCGCGTCTGCCCAACTGCCACTTATATGGACGCCGACCAAAACCGGGTGGGGGCCTGTCGTGGTTTGGGTTTCTCGATAATTCCAAATCCGCAATAAGGACAGGAAAATTTATCACTTTCCATTTTTGGAAGTCCATTACTTTCTGTTTTAGAGAAGTTCTTAAGGGAATTGTCCTCACAAATTCTTCCTTTCTCATATTGGTATCTTACTCCAATCCCCTCAGAGGCGTCAACAGGTTTCCCTTCTTTCTCATATGTTTACCTTCGCCCATCGCTCACGCCACCATTCAGCCAATGAACGCTCGGCAGCGTGGGTGTGGCTAGTCTGGCCTCAGTTTAAATTATCGCTCAAAGAAAAAAATTTTCTTCATTTTTTCTTTTCTTTCTTTTCCCTGACTAGAACCCCCACGAATCGTAGTGTGGTCATTAAGTCTCTATCTTAACTGAATGTCATCCGGAATTTATCAACGAGATTTTCGAGAAATAATCATCAGGGGGGCGGGGTCAAGTGAATCTCTTTGTAACCTCAACGCCTTCGTACTTCTATCGTCAACAATCTGTCCCGGTAACAAACTTTTATCATGCCAAGGTCTGGACATAAAACATGTGTCCCTTTCCAAAACCAAATGATATCTCCGAAAGATAGTTAATGGTTTATTCTTTTCCTTTTTCTCTTTTCCCTTCCTTTTTCTTTGGGGTGGTCTCAGCTGATCCTTTTTCTCGGTCGCATCCTCGACCTAATTACGATTATTTTCCAGCATTTCGCCCTGCATTGAAATTTTCATTATTGCCATGGGCAGATTGCTATCTTTTATTCTGACAGATCCGAGATCTTACGAATTTCCTATCTTCTGCGAAAAAAATACTTTTCTTCGCAAATGAAAATAAAATCTTTACCACTTTTCTTTGTTAAAAAAATTAACATCGCTCAGTATGTCTTTCGTGATCGCTTCTTCTCACCTTAAGTATTTCTCGCTTTTAATTTTCACGCTTAATTAATTAACCAAACGCTAAATAGTGTCACAGTATTAATGAACTGGATATTTCATATAATATAAATTATATTAGACTACGTCACTCTTACGGATGTACGTATAGCTTAGTGGTTATCGGTGTGAAAAGTGGGCTTGTCGTACTGACTTCAAATTCAAATTGAGGCCGTTGCGTTCACTTTCTCCAAAATACCGAAAAGTTATTGAAACTATCTCTTCTGTTCCGCTTAAGTTTTAATAGCAAGAAAGTGAGCGTTCTTGGCTTGTTTAGCAACTAGTACAAATCGACTATATAACTATCAGCAAGAGATTCAGAAATGCACGTTTATACTGCAAAACATATCCGAGTGCCGACTACGTGGGCGGCCACTTTCCAGTGATACGTAAATTTAAACTGAAACTACGGAAATTGAAGAGGGCCAAGGCAGCACCCAAATTGCAATACGACAGACGCTCGAGTGACCCAAATGGGAGAGAGAAATATATAGACAGCGTTATAAGGAGATACAATGCACAAAATCAGAATGGAAATACAAAGTGGAACACATCAAAAGAATCTTTAGTAATATCAGCGATCGAGATCATGTCAAAGAAAATTTGACAACAAAAAAAGGTAATTAGTGACAGATTAAATTATCTACATTCTCTAATAAAAGAAACACAAATAGCAAGCTATGGCAAAGAATACAGGACATTGCACAAATAAATTAGGAGGCGAGCTAAAGTGGAATGACTTAACGAAAATTGTGTAGAGATAGAAATCAGATTTTCATAAAAATTAAGAGAACTAACAGGACAGAAGACATGCTCAACAGAATGCCTAAAATCCAAGGACGGGACACTGATATTAGAGAAAGGAAAAATACATCAGAGATGAAACGAATAATTTGGGGAGCTATTCCGCAACGTAAGAGGACAACCCATAATACACAGAAATATCGAAGGCCTAGAAATATTAAATTCTAAAGTGAAATAATTACTGGTCAAATAGAACAGAAACAAAGCAGCAGAACCCGAAGTAATTGAGATGCTGGAAACCTATAATTTCGACACTGGCAAGATTATAGACTCAATAAATGAAATCTAAAACAGTGGTGATATACCGGAAGACCTCAACAGATCCATTTTCATAACGCTCCCTAAGAAGCCAGGGAAAAACGGATGCGAACTCTATCGGACAATCATTCTTTTCCGAATTCTGATGAAAAGAGTTCGCAGCAAAATTAGACCAAGAATAAGACAAGAACATCATGTTTAAGAAGTTGTTCCTATATTTGATTTTGCTACCTGTTGTATTTCTTCATATGTAATGAACTCTACATAATCTATAATTGCAATCCCAAATTAATCTTTGCTAGTAAATTGCGGTCTGCCAATGTAAACTTAGTTGTTAAATGTCAGCCCGTACAGGACTGAACTCCGTCTGGCTTCCCTGCCTAGGAAACGCCTTTACTAACGCAGTATATATATATTGCCCGCTAGGACCTAAAAAACATTAAGGGTCTTGTGATGATGAATATAAATGTTTCGCTTCCGATGTCTCAACAAAGAATCTTTACTTTCTTGAGCGGCCATTTTTTCCAGTGTCTTTAGCAATCGGCCGTAATTATGAATTTCACTGTTTTTGGCGTGAACTTGATTCACAAATGACGCTAAAACAAGCAGCCTATAGTACAAAAAAAAAAAAAGAAGACATTCCTAGTACATTTTTGATGAGTTGTCAAATGGGCCTTAGAAGAACGTTAATAGAACGTCGACTAGGCAAATAGATTGAAAAGAGAATTATGCTTGGAGACGGTAGGGTTACGCTAGACAGTCTTGCCCCCGCCCAACTCCCAACAACTCACCCAAAGCGTTATGCCACTCATAATACCTCATTGGCCAGCATATATATATATACTCGATCTACCACTCAACACACATGACCTGAAGATTGCATTCGTCGTTAACCCTGGTGTACTTCTTATATTTATACAGGCTCTATCACTGATATAGAGCTCTCTTAGCCATAAATATAGTATAGATCATAACTATATATTTTATCACACACACGCCCATATATATATATATATATATATATATATATATATATATATTATCGCTTAAATGTTAAATTTAGGGATACCCAGATTTGAGCAAATGCTCCGTGTATTGATTAAACAGTATATTTATTTTTGTCTACCGGCTTGAATATCTGAGAAATCTTATTAAAGAAAAAAGACGCGCCCTCTAGCAGAATATGAATCTGCGTTACCCTTTGCAGAATAAACGGTCATTAGATCCGACGTGCCGTTAACCGACTCGTTCACGAAGAGTCTTGTATGCACAGATCCTTTCCAGATTCTAGAAAGTTTACAGTCATTTTCGCATCCGAACGTGAACAAAGCGATTTCTGAAATAGAAATGGAAACAATAAATTAAAAAGTCGTAACTTCTTTAGGCATATATATGGGTGTATATATATATATATATATATATATATAGTGTAACCCGGATATAAGAGACCCTGATATAAGAGAAACCCGGATATAAGAGAGATTTTCTCTAGTCCCAAATTAGAGCCTGTGTTAATGTATATAAAATAGACCAAACCCGGATATAAGAGAAACCCGGATATAAGAGAAACCCGGATATAAGATACTTCTTCTCCGGTCCCGACAACTCTCTTATATCCGGGTTACACTGTAATAATATATATATATATTTATTATAATTCTTTTTTTTTTTAAATATGATTCCATCGCGACACAAAAATTACTATGTTTCGAAACTGGTCAGCTGTATTCAAGTTTAATTTCAATATTAAACCTTAACCACTTGGTGGCAATTTCACCCTCAAGCGATGATTGGAATAACTAAGCAACTCAGTCTGAGTAACCGATTTTGTTTCAATAATCCATGACACATATTGTGCCTTTTTCTTGAGGAGTAGCCATTTTTAGGGGTTCATTTAACAGTACCTCTTTCATCAACAGGATACCTAAAATACAAAACTGCAATGTAATTAAAAACTTTGATAACTACTGAGTACATAGAACAAATCTGATTAAAATATCTCAACAATTGCCTTTGTAATCTATTTTTAAATTGTAGAGACTTTATGGACATCGTGTACATTTAACGTTGGATGTTTACAGTGTCTTTAGCAGCTTATCTTTTAGTACCTGAAAAGTAAACAAAGTAATTCAAACAATTAATCAATTTTTAATTAGGCATGGTTTATTGTTACTATAAACTTTGTTTTATTAAGGGCACATCCTTAAGTAGACAGTTCTGTTTATTTACAAATATTGAATAAACGTCTTCCGGTTTATATCACAGAAACATTTTTTTAATCCAACAAGTTGGTTTCCCATTTATGTGTGTGTGTGTTATTGTGTTCACATATGTGCGGATAGATAGATAGATAGATAGATGTGGTGCAGACTGAAATAGATATGAAAAGACGAGGATAGATAGATAGATAGATAGATGTGGTGCAGACTGAAATAGATATGAAAAGACGAGGATAGATAGATAGATAGATAGATAGATAGATAGATAGATAGATAGATAGATAGATGTAGTGCAGACTGAAATAAATATGAAAAGACGAGGATAGATAGATAGATAGATAGATAGATAGATAGATAGATAGATACGGTGCAGAGAAAGCTACTGGACTTGAGAAACTATTTTCCGAAAAAAAAGTGTTTTAAGAGAAAGATTTGATAAATTTAAACGGAAAACATTACTGGCTGCTCGGTCAATGAATCGCAAATGTTTCTTTATATATTTATCTTTACCATATTATAAAAGTATTGAAAAAGTCATTCGTTTAATTTTATCATAGTTTAGCAATAGTTATTTCTTGTTGTTTATAAATTATTTGTTAATTTCATTTGCAGAATTGACTGACAGCTTCAGTAAAAAAAATAAAGAAAACTTTTGTCCGGCTACAAAAACCTCTTAATAGTGAGGATTCACGATTAGAACTCATTGAAAACAAAATCCTTCAACCAAAGAGTTCAACGAAAATAAATAAATATACTATTTAATAAATGAACAGAGCGTCTACTCAAATACGTGCATCTATTAAAAATAGCGTTTAAGTAGTAAAAACCTGTTGGATTCAGTCAGTTAAGTGCCACACGTGATAGACACTTAGGCGATCATGTATCTTTCGATACATGACTGACGAGGAAGAAGATTTTTTTCCCGCAGTAGGTTGACATTTCTTTCTGCGGTAGACTGGTTGCCAACCAAGAATAAAGAAACCAGTCTATCTTGCTATTAATGAATAAAAAAATCCATCTCCTTCCTTTATAAATTGCTTTGTTTACGTTAGAATACAAAACAGCGGATATGTCTATTTTAAGAGTCAGCAATACCTATGAACTTAAAGGCACTATTCAGATTCACACTCTCTCTCTCTCTCCATATATATATATATTGTTATCGCAGTTCATCAGTGTGACTAGACATCCGATTGCTTCAAGTCAGGCTCGAAACCCGATTGATTCGGCAAGAGTCGGATAATTTTCCCTAAGCCATCGGCGCACGGTTGAAAGAATGGCGATTTTTACGTACTTATTCTGTGAATAAACACGTCAATGACTGACAGAGCTCAATTCGGGGAAGGGGAAGAAATGTGTGTGTGTGGGTGTGTGTGTGTGTGTGTGTGTGTGCGGGTGTGTGTGTGTGTGTGGCTGAATTTGTTATACATATGAATTTATATAAGATGTATTTTGACAGCAATAATTCTATCAAACATGTTTGTCTAAATAATATGGACAAGTTCTCTCTATCCATTTTTTTTACTTAATTTTTCATATTTCTGAATTAGGTGATTTGTTTTATCAGTAAATTTGCCAAAATTCATATTTATTCTTCTTTGATCTTCTTTCCGGGTACTTTTGAATGTTGATGTTGGTCTCCGTATATTTACACAAATGTTTTTTTTTTTTTTTTTCCAAATTCAGACATTCTTACATGTGATGAAATATTTTCAGAATATTCCATCAAATCTAAAAAATATTCCATCAAATCTAAAAAATATTCCATCAAATGTAAGAATCTAATATTCCATCAAATGTAAGAATCAAATTATGTCTTTTTTTTAAAAAAAACACACTTCGATATGCGGTCCCTTATAGAGAAAATCTCTCTCTCTCTCTCTCTCTCTCTCTCTCTCTCTCTCTCTCTCTCACTATATACTGAAGAGGGCCGGTTTGGGATCTTTGTGGCAGTGCACTTGGTCTCTTCAAAAACTACAAAACCTATCGCTGGACCCTCATACGTTGAATATGACGGGAGAGTCCATTATATATATATATATATATATATATATATATATATATGTATATAGATGTGGTGATTATATATATATATATTTATGTGGATGAGTATATATATATATATATATATATATATATATATGTACGTATGTATGTATGTGTGTTCAACATATGACGCTAAAACTGCCAAATAGGATAACTAAAATGGTTGAAAATAAATAGAGGAATGGTATAGGAAAATGCATCTGTAATCTTCAGGCATCATTAAAAACACTTGTCAGAAAACAAGAACAATTAAAAAAAACAGATCTCCATGGCCTTCAATTAAATATGCAAAACAGCTTAGGCTGCCAAAATACATAAACACTATATATATATATATATATATATATATATATATATATATATATATATATAACAGTGTCTACCTTCCCAAACAACGCCGTCAACTCGACACGATAAATAAGTAATTCTGGCAGCAGTAGCGTTACGTTTTTCTCTGGTTTGGGCGAAGAGCGAAAAAAAAGAAAATAAGATGTAAATAAACGAAAATACACCAGAAAGAAAACAGAAAATAGTGTTTAAACGAAGAGATAAAGAGACACATTCCCCTTTAATGAGTTAAACAAACAGAGAACAAACATACAAGACGGTATGTTTCAAACACAGGAGTCACAACATGTGTGCCCGTGCTATGCACTTACAGACCGCGTTCAATACGAAGAATCAGTCTAGTCATTGCTATTTCGTAATTCCAACTCCTCAGCTCTAGTCCGTTCACCGCTTGACCCATTTGTCTCCAGGTTGTCATCTCTAGGAGAACCTTCATACTTTCCTTCGATATTAAAACTCTTCTCCATTAGCTTTAACTTCCTTTATACCCGAATGAGCTACGCAAGAATGCCATTTTCTTTTTCAGGGCCCTGTTGGTTATATCATCGGAACAGGACTCCAATCTTCAAAAACATCCGGAGAAAATTATTTTTTTTAACGAACTAACTTTCGAATGACTCCATATTTTCCACCTGATATTGGCTGTCTTTATACAAAAACATGAGACTTCCCGCCTTAAACACAGGCTTTTCTTGTTCTTTCTACCAGTCTTCCTATTTTCAGAAACGTTTTCAAATCAAATTTCAAATCTATGTCATATTTGATTATTATTTTATTTTAGAATCCAACGCTTTGAACTCCAAAATGACGTCCTTTCTCAAACAAGTTCCACGGTGGCTCCAAACATATCCTTATAACATTATAGCAATGATTGTTTTTTTTCAAAATTGATAACGAATGTAATATAATTTTTGTTGCTTCAGCGTCAAAATAATTGTCAAAGAATCGCTTGTTCAATTAACATTAACATTAATTGTAAAATTACTCGTTTCCTTATAAGGAAACAGTCGGCATTCATTGACCGAGCAGCCAGTGCTACTGTTGTTATAAAATCTTTTTCTTAAAACTATTTTTCAGGAAATTAGGTTTCTTATGTCTAGTAGGAGTAGGAGGCACGGTGGAGTAATCGAAGAACCGAATTCGAATTCCAGTCAAATCCATTACACTTTCTCTTGGGAAAGGTATGAATCCTCTTCTTCTCCCTCCCCCTCCAGCTATGGGTAAATAACAGGACAGGCATGGTTCTATAGCCTTGGATGGCAACTGGTCTACCGCAGAAAAAATGGCATCTTACTGCGGTAAAAAAAACAAAAAAAAACCTAGTCAGCCATGTATCGAAAGATACATGATCGCCTAAGCTTGTATCACGCATGGCACATAACTGACTGATGTCCAGCAGCTGTTATATCTCTTTCCAGTACCGAATGTGCTTCTTTTCCTAACCTTTTATTTGAAGTCGTTTGGGATATTTATTTTTTGCCAGTTATCCTGAAATTTTTTTCAATATAAGTAATGAATTCTGTCTGAATTTCTCTGATGAGGAGTTATCATTATTGACATGCGGACTATTGTCATCATCCTTGTTTTTGTTATCAGCCGTTGTACACTCCGGCCTTCGTCAGGTGCATATCGGTCTGTATTACGTACAGGGAATTTCGAACTGAATTCTTTATTCAATCTACGGAGGTATCACATCTAGTTCTTATTTAGCACTGCTCAGTTATTGCTCATCTGGTTTCCTACTCCGAGTAGTATGATCTGAGACTCAGACGGGAAACTGAGCAATATTAAAAATAAGAACCAGACGAGATATCCCAAGACATGGGAAGAGGAATGAAAACAATCTGTAGATTAAATAAAAGGCTCAGTTCTAAATTCCTTGTAAGTTAGTCGGATCGACCTGATGAAGGCCGGAAGGAACAACGATCGAAATAACGTGATAGCAACAACAAAGATGAGGACAATAGTTCACCTGTTAATAATGTAAATAATATCTGATGGTGTTTTTCTAGCCTACTTTGTTTTTGCTTCAGTGATTTCTGCTACTTCCCAACAATCTTTTCAATTTATCAGAGCTTTTGCGTCAAAAAATTTCTTTTTTTTTTTTACATATATATATATATATATATATATATATATATATATATATATATATATATATATATATATGAAATGCCTAAAATGCCAGCCTAACACAACACAGATTTCGACCACAAGGTCTTCTTGGGCAAGTGAAACCCGGATTGCGAGATATGCTGGCATTTGAACCATTTCTTAAATATTAACTTCAAGTGATACCCAAGTTACGAGATACGCTGGCATTTTAACCATTTCTTAAATATCTTAAGTCTACATATTGGTCCTATCCATAGTTATTTAATTAATATATTTTATATATATATATATATATATATATATATATATATATAGGTTTGTGTGTGTGTGTCCCGTGCGTGTGTGTGTTTTCTAAAGAAATCATGGATTTTATTACATTAAACGTTATTTTTAGTGGTTACTCACATTTGAGTAGACCTTTCTTTTCTTTATTAAACAGCATATTTATTTATTTTCGTCAACCAGTCTGAATATTCGAGAAATCTTAAGAAAGAACATATGCGCTCCATGAGTCGTTTAAAGGACACCTGATCTAACAACGGCTTCCCTCTGCCCAGTAGGAGACTGGTTCGATTCATGTCGGAGAGCGCATTTTTTTTTTCAATAAGAATTCTCGTATATCCAGGCAGGTGGATGGAAATAATATAGTATTTAATAAATAAACAGAATGTATACCCTAAAATAACGTTTCAAAATTATATATATATATATATATATATATCGGGTGTAACAGAAAAATTGTAACAAAGCAATATTTTCCGTTTGTTAGATTAAGTTTGAACTTTTGTATCTTAGAAATGATTAAAGGTATCTTACTGGAATTCTCCGAGGTTTTTATAACACTATTGGACTTTGAGCAATAAGAATGTATAATTACTCTCCAAGCTTAACAGAAGAATCGTGATGAAATCGATCATAAACGAAAATGACATGTTTATCATTAATTAATCATAGCTAAGGTTTGAAAACTCATAAATGATTGAAATAAATTTCATATATATATATATATATAATTCTAGGCTCATTTTCTAACTTATTCAAGATGATCATCACCTTCTCTAACCTTCTAAACTTCTGTCCTGGAGTAACAATGTACCTCACAGGTTTCACGTACAATTTCATTTTCCAGTCTTTTTTCACTGTTATTTGAACTGTCATAGCTGAAACTCCTCTCTCACGTGCCAAACGTCCTATGGTTTGAGATGGATCTTTTCTAAATGATCTTTAGTTTTAAGTTGAAATGATGATTGATTCCTCTTGTGACCCCCTGATCTAGTTTTCCTCTCTACTCTTCCCTCTTTTTAAAACTTATTCACCGTTCTCTTGATGGTTCTTAAATGGACTTTCAAGATGGGAGCCAGAGTATGAAAGTTAGTCTCATTACTGAAGGCCTGAATGATCATTTTTTCTTTCACCATTGCTCACTTGGGAAGACAGTGAGGCTGAGACAAAACGATTTTAACCTGTTCTCTTTTTTTAACTGAATAGCTCAAAGGATTTTTCAGTTATTCTTACGACAAAAGCTGTCAAGATGTCTGAAAGTATTATTTGAAAACCTAGAAAAAAGAAACCCAATTTAGTGTTTTTTAAAATATTTTGTGGGATGCACAATTATGTTCTTATACGACTTGAACAATTTTGCTGCTACACCCGATATATATGCATATATAAAATCATTTCACCCCAAAGATTGTGATAAAAGCCAGTAATATGCTGGGTTTACTTAGAGTGGAAGAAACACAGAATAATATAATGGGCGATAGAAGATGACGACACAAATGCATTTAAATTTTTGAAGATGATATCGAACGATTGCATTTAATCCCGAAACAAATTGTCGACGCTTGGTGTTGACCTCAATGTCCATTTTTATATTTATATCCACTCTATCCCTTTATATCGAACCAATAAATTTTTATATATATATATATTATATATATATATATATATATATATATATATATATATATATATATATATAACATATTGGTATGATGTTTTGCATGATAACCCAACTCTCAAGGTTTCAATTCTCGGTTGTGGATGCGCACTGCTGATGAGTCCCAAATATAGGACGAAACGGCCATCCAGTGCTTTCTGCATTCTGTTGACGTTTCTTCTAGACTCGAAGAATTACTTATCAAATCCTCCTAATAATTTCTATCACTTGTATATCATTGCTTGAACGGCTCGGTGATAGTAGTCGTGGCTCCTAGGGGCACAGTTCTATGGTTATAGAAAAACTCAGTTGAGTTCCAACACGGAATATGTGAGCAAGCGGCGCTATATTGAGTATGATTTGCTACCTCTTCGTCACCGTGGCCCTTTGGAACAGTTGGTATGACGTTTGCATCATAGCATAACTGTCAGGGTTTCAATTCTCAGGTGGATGAGCACTGCTGATAAGTCTCAAATATAGGACGAAACAGCCGTCCATTGCTTTCTGCATTCCGTTGAGGTTTTTCTAGACTCGATGAATTATATATATATATATATATATATATATATATATATATATATATATATATATATATATATATATATCAAGGTAGAGGTTACTGAATATTATATATATATATATATATATATATATATATAAATATTCTAACCCTAACCTGATAACTCTTACACTTTGCATTGGGTGAACAATAGCTATACACACACATATATATTTATATATAACTATTGTTCACCCAATACAAGCCCCCACAGCTACTCAAGATAGAGGGTTACTGAACATAGATGTTTCATCTACATAAGAATTGTATACGATATGTCGGAAAGATAACGATTGATGTTAGACTTGAAGAGGTTAAGATTGTAGTGGTCGAGAAAGCATTCTCTAGGGAGTCTGTTTCACAAGGCAGTGGCTCTTGGGAACAAGTTGTCCGCATGGAATACGAAGGATATGAGAATGTTTCACTCCTGTGTGAATGACAAGGCGAGTTTTACCTGTAAAGGTCTGATCTAGGGAGAGTATCTCGCCAGAACATTTTTCCATGTAAATAGCGAGAAAGTAACAATATGCTTACGGTGTTGCGCACGTGGGGAAGGGGCTGTCGAGTGGGAAATAATTCATGACGTGCAAAGCCGTGTAAACGCTGTAGAACTCTATCGAGTGACAACTCCAATCCAGATATGGCAGCAATATTCCATTTTTTTTTTTTGTTCTGATCTGGCTCTTGTAAAGATGGAACAAATTGTCAGTTACCTTCTGCATCGGTATAAAGGGCTGACCGTTTTTTTCATTGTTAAGATGGTTCGATAATATATGCGTTCCATTTGAGGTCTGGTGTAAACTTTAATCCCAATAGACGCACAAAGCAAGGGTACCTTTTTTTGTGAGAGAAACACCTTCATTCGGAATTGATATTTATAGTTAGCTTGCTTTTGGAGGTACTGAAAATTACAAACCAGTTTTTCTTCCATTAGGCTCTTAAAGACGTTATGAATTTAAGCATGCTACTAGATTGGTGACATGGTCTCATAATCTCACAGTTCAAATGGCTAGACATAGCCGTAGGTTATATGTTAACAGTTTTTTCTTGTGCACTTCTTGCTTGTGGCACTCTCTTCCCCGGGAAGGCACAATTCAACATCAGAAAAACGTAATTTTTTTTTATAAGCGAATAAATGTAATTTATTAAGGATTAAGACTTTAATTAGTGACTATTCTTTGAATACAGTAAATCGTAAAGAAATCTATTTTTTAATAAAGTAAATTAAGGTTTTAATCCTTAATAAATTAATTTTATTCGATTATTAAAAAAAATGTTGTTTTTTTGGTGTTGAGTTGTCTCGGTCCTGAGTAGTTCCGGCGCTCCGTCGGCGGTGTTCCGTCGGCGGTGTTCCGTCGGCGGTGTTGGCGGTATTTATCCTCCCTTCCGGTCTTTCCAGTTAACACTGATCTTCAAAAATTTAAATGCAATGTCAGTTGATATTTTTCGTCTTTTTAATTCCTGTTCTTTTGTAATATTTTTCTTTTTCTCATACTCTTTCGCATTCAGTAACGCTCTTGCGTTTTGGTGGCTTTATTGCCTTGACTGAGGTGAAATGTTTTAAAAGAAAGACACAAATAGCTACAAATAAAATTCTCTCGTAATGACAAGTGTAAGCGTTTGCAAAAAAAATAATGGTGTACTCATAACTGAAGTTATGTCAATTGCTTTATTTATTTATCGTTGTATAACGCGCGATACTTTATTCAATTTTCTCTTCATTATGCACTTCATTCGTCTTGTTTTCGATCGTGTTTCTTCTTATTTTTATTATGTTAAACGTCGTTTAAATGCTTTTTTCTCCTTTTTCTTTAACAGAATCCAACTCCATGTTCTTCCTCCTCTTCGTTTTTCATCTTATTACGCTTTTGTTTACTCTCTCAACAGCGTCATCATCATTATTGATGTAAAACTGGTCAAGTCATCTATAGTTTTCTTCTTTTCTCTCTCTGCTGCGTTTAGACATGAAACAAGATTGTTACATGATTTCTTCTTCATCTCCACATTCCCCCCCTCCTCCTTTTCCCACTTTTCATCTTTGCTCTTGCAGATCTCATATATTCTATTCGTTTTCATTTTGATTCCATATATATATATATATTTTTTTTTTTTTTTCTTGTCATTCTTTTTCATCTTTAGTACGGTTTGTTTTCCTCCCATTTTTATTTATTCTCGTTTTTTCTTCTTATTAAATTTGTTATTGTAATTATTTTATTTATCCCGATTTTATTGTTGTTATTGTTGTTGTTATTTATGAATGTTATTTTATTTATTCCAATTATTTTTTCTTCTTCTTCTTCTTCTTCTTCTTCTTCTTCTTCTTCTTTATGAATATTATTGCGATTATTTTATTTATTCCGATTATCCTTTTCTCTTTCTTCCTCTTCTTCTTTATGAATGTTATTGTTATTATTTATTTATTCCGATTATCTTCTTCTTCCTTTTCTTCTTTCTCTTCTTTTTTCTTCTTTCTCTTTTATTTATTCCGATTATCTTCCTCTTCTTCTTCTTCTTCTTCTTCTTCTTTTCTTTATGAATGTTATTTCTATTATTTCTTTATCAATGTTATCGTTATCATTTTATTTATTCCGATTATCTTTTTTCTTCTTCTGCCTCTTCTTTATGGATGTTATTGTTATTATTTATTTATTCGGTTTATCTTTTTTCTTCTTCTTCAGCCTCTTCCTCTTCTTAATTATGAATGTTATGGTTATTTTATTTATTCCTATCTTCTTCTTCCTCTTCTTTTTCTTCTTCTTCGTCTTCCTCTTCTTATTTATGGATGTTATTATTTTGTATTATTTTCTTCTTCTATCTTCTTCTTCTTCTTCTTTTCTTCTTCTTCTTCTTCTTCTTCTTCTTCTTCTTCTTCTTCTTCTTCTTCTTCGTCTTCCTCTTCTTATTTATGGATGTTATTTTGTTTATTCTTCTTCTTCTTCTTCTTCTTCTTCTTCTTTTTCTTCTTCTTCTTCTTCTTCTCCTTCTTCTTTCTTCTTCTTCTTATTTATGGATGTTATTTTGTTTATTCCTATCTTCTTCTTCTTCTTCTTCTTCTTCTTCTT
>CAHIKZ030000883.1:0-32500 GCA_903632075.3 Acanthosepion pharaonis | reverse complement strand
ATAAACAAACGCCCATTTTGAAAATCACGCTGAGTGAATACACACACACACACACATATATATATATATATATATATATATATATATATATATATATATATATATATATATATATATATGGCGTGCGTGTGTGTGTGTAATTTATAGACCAATCAGAAAAAATAAAACTTTTGAATTCTAATGATCCTATGCTCAAGAATTCAAAGGAAAGAAACTTCCAAGGACTTTCCTCTAATCAGAAAATCCATGGAAAACCGTCCGCTAATCTAAACTATTTCTCGAATGTACAGGCTGGCAGACGAAATAAAATATCGTTAAATACTGACAATTATTAACAATTGTTACTATTAAATACTAACAATTATTTTTGATTATTATTATTATCATTACTTATTACTATTAAATATTGAATATAATTATTTATTATTACTATTAAATACTGGCTATTACCATTAATTATTGCTATTATATATCGACTCTTATCATAAATTATTACTATTAAATCTAACAATTATTATTAATTATTACATTATTATCAATAATTATTACTATTAAATACTGAATATTATTATTTATTATTACTATTAAATACTGGCAATTATTATTAATTATTGCTATTATACATTGACTCTTATCATAAATTATTACTATTAAATACTAACAATTATTATTAATTATTACTATTACATACTATTATCATTAATTATTACTATTAAATACTAACATTTATTAATTATTACTATTAAATACTATTATCATCAATTGTTGCTATTATATACTGACAGTTATTATTAATCGTTACTATTGAATACAAGGCTACAGAAACTGGTCTCACCTGCTATTTAACCCATAGCAGGAGGGAGAAGAGATAGATTCATACTTTTCCCAAACGTATTTGCTCGTAAGCGAATGTAACAAACTCGACTGGAATTGGAACTCGGCTCTAGGATTCCATACTCCGAGCCCCTATGCATCACCACACCGTGAGCCCCTATGCATCACCACATCGTGAGCCCCTATGCATTACCACATCGTGACTGATGCAGATCTAATTTTGGGAATGTACCAATAAATTTGATTTAAAATAAGACCTGTTAATTGTCCCGGATATTTCTGAGATGGTCATACAGCGGCCGTTGGTGATTTGAAATGGAATTGAATGACCTAAATAAATAACCCTAAACGTTTATATAAGAAATAATGTTGAATAAGATATTTATTAATTCCTGTTTATATATATATATATATATATATATATATATATATATATATATATATATACTTAGTATAAAACGCAGATTGTGTGCGTGTGTGTGTGTGTGTTCGTGTGTCTGTAACGTTTATATATTGGATCGGATTTCCTACATTTTTCAACAATTTCAACAAAACTTCACAGGACTACATAAAATTACCTTGTAGTGGTTCTAACAGCGCCAAAAATGGGAAAAATATAATTGTTTTTGCACAAAAATCAATTTGAAAAACACGATTAAGAGACATCGTGAATGGAAGGGGACAACTCACATCGGGTTGTTTGTGTGTGTGGGTTCCTTTAAATATGGGTGCGGATTTCCTATTTTTTCAGCCGATAAAACAACACTTCACTTTTTTTTTTTTTGCAGGTAGTGTTTCTTATTCTCTTGCACACTTTTTTTTTTATTTCTAACATTCAGAATGCTTTAAAATTCCATTTACAAGATAAATATTTATAATAAAATTCATTCAATCAGAGATTCATAACGATTGAAAACAATGTTTTGTTTGAGTTTGACCAATTCGTAAAAAAAAAAAAAAAAAACTAATTAAGACATGTGTCCGTCAACCTTAAACAATAATCTAACGATCTCTACTTATTGTACGAATACAAACATCGGAATAAATTCTTTATATTTAGGAAAGATAATGAAATCTAAACACACAAGTCCTAACTAAAATAATAACCGAACGGGAAACTACTTTAAATACACATGGTGTCTAATTTTTTACTGTATTCAATAAGTAAAAATCATAAATTGTAAAAGATTATTATTACAGAAAGGCTACTAAATGAATAAGATTTGTTAGATCATAATTAATAAACCCAAATAAAGTTAATATTTTTTGTATTAGAAACAACGAGTGGAAAATATATTCAAATCAGAATTCTAATTATGAATCACCACAAGCAAAATATGCAATTTTTTTTTACTGTATTCAATAAGTAAAAATCATAAATTGTAAAACTAAAAAATTACAGAAAGGCTATCTACATTTTTCAACCGATTTCAACAAAACTTCACTTTTACAAGACAATTGTTTATAAAATTATTCTATTCAATCGGGAGACTCATAACGATTGAAAACAATGTTTTTGTTTGAGTTTGGGTTTGACCAATTTGTAAAAAAAAAAAAAAAAAAAACTAATTAAGACATGTGTGTCCGTCAACCTTAAACAATAATCTTTGTCAATTTTATTTTTCAGTTTTTATGATGGTGGATACTTGATCTATCTCTTAATGTTATATCCCCGGGCAACGCTGGCTCTACTGCTAGTATATATATAAAGAAATGGACCTTTTTTTATTAATACGACATATTTTATTTGGTAACGTTTATTTTAGTGGATACTCGCATTTCAGTAGACACTCTATTTATTTATTAAACAGTATATTTATTTGTTCTCATCTACTGGATTAAATATTCTAGAAATCATATTGGAAAAAAAAACAGAACTTCTACTCAAATACGAGTATCCACCAAAAATGAAGTTTAACAGGGTGCGATGTGTAAAATTAAACCATTTTATATTTTTAATGCGCCTTGTTTGTTTTTTATTTTCCGACTGCACAGTATAGAAAGGTCAATTGGGCACCGTCTGTAAGAAAAATAGCACCATGTCGTAATTCATTCCGAGGTAGTGCAGCCCTCGGTCAAGAGTGTGGCTGCTGGAGGTCCCTATGACGAGGAACAAGACTGTGCAAGATGCCACTCAAGTAGGTAAACCCTCTTATGGCTGTTAGACAATTTCAGTGACCACATTACTCCTTATATCTGGCGACATCAAATGGACCTACAAAACTCTTTGTAACAAAGACAAGAATCATGACAACATTCGCCAACTTAAAAAAAAAAAGTGACCACTCTGAAGAGTTGCAGGAGATTCCAAAGTCGTCTGGAGGACGTGGTTAAAACCAATGGCGATTTTATTGAATAAATTTACTCTTTAGTATTTAAAGATATTTTTTGTGCAATTTTGGTAATTATATCTGTTAAAATTATATATATATATATATATATATATATATATATATATATATATATATATATATATATATATATATATATATATATATATATAGCTTCGGCGAAAATGATGCCAAATCAGTCGGGTTTCGATCCTGGCTTGAGGTTATCGGATGTCAAACACACTGATGAGCTGTGATACAGCGAAATTGTCTATCTGATGACTATATATATATATATATATATATATATATATATATATATATATATATATTATTTCTTTTTCTTTCTCTCTCTCTCTCTCTCTATATATATATATATATATATATATATATAAAACGATAGGCAGCATATGATTTATATACAAAGAAATAATCACACATAGAATCAATCAGAAGTGTTAATGCGATTATTGGCGACATCCATCGCTAGAAAACATAATATGCATTAAATCCTGTTCATCCATAGTTCGAGTTTGATCCTCGTCGATAAACTTGTTGTCTGTAGTTTTCAGTTTATTTGATGTTAAAATGCTAGTACTTACGAATAGTCTTCATTCATCATCAGGCATGTGTTTTTTCCTTATAAATCAAAAACTTGAGACGATATACCTGTGTGTCGACCGAAAGATGTTTTTTTTTGAATATCTGCTATTATTGACGGTTGTGTAAGATCTCGGAACGTTCAAAAGACTCAACGCTAAGTTTTTCAAAATTTTAAGTGAGAATTTTATTTAAATATTTCTTGTGATGTGTTAAATCCACGTATTCTATTTTTACAAGTGTATTCAGTTTTTATGTCATGAACTAAGTATATAGTTCAATAATATAGTGTAATGTCTTAGTAGTAGTTTTTTTTTATAGGAATTTTTTTTATGTACTGCGGATCGATAGTTTTTAATAAACATAAAACATTAGGCAGCATATGATTTACATACACTATGGATGAACAGGATTTTAATGCATATATTATGTTTTCTAGCGATGGATGTCGCCAATAATCGCATTAATACTTCTGATTGATTCTATGTGTGATTATTTCTTTGTATATATATAATACATTGAACAATTTATGTTCAAATTCTCCCCAGAAACTGGAACAATGAACTGACAAAAAAAAGCAAAAAGTTAAAACTTACCTATCAAAATTCTATTCTTTGTGGCTTTTTCCATTATTTATCTTTTTTTTTTCCTTCTTCTTTTTTCTTTTTTCACATCGTAATTTTCTCTTTTCTTTCTTACTTACCTTTTTGCTTTCTTCTTTCTTTTTGTTTTTAGCATTTTTTTCTCTCTGCATTCTCCTCTTCCTTTCTCTTCTTCTTTGATCGCCTTTTCTCTTTCTTTTCTAGTAAAATTCTCCCTTTAACTTCTCCTACGATTTACTTCCATTTGTCTTTCTATCATTCTTCTCACCCCCACTCTCTCTCTCTGTCTTTCGTTTTTATGTTGAGATCAAAACCAGCTGTCGGATTTCTGTCTGTCTTACGTAACCTGACGATGATCAACAATAAAAGGAAGGCCCAAGGCACACAAACCTCCAGGTCATTAAATATCCGAAGAACACGCCCGTAGTGTAAACAATTGACTAGGTGTGTGAAGGCGCTTTCGCCATAAAACACACTCGATTAATGTCGTTATTTACATTCATACGATATTATTTGGTACACACCAATGGGTTAATTATGTATAAATTAGATTATAAACCAGTCCATGAGTGCCTGCGCACACACAGACAGACAGACATACACAATCCCCAAAAATATATATATATATATATATATATATATATATATATATATATATATAAACAGGCTGTAAGTAGAAAAACTCCGATATTGGTAATGAGTATACATTTCATCAGTAAGCACAGTCGATTTCAAAGGATGAACAAATATATTATTTACTAACTAATTTGCAATGTCAATTTACCTGAATAAATAACATTTATCTATATTTCTGACATAAAAATCTTTCTTCTATATAGCTACATACAGATATACTCTCTCTCTCTCTCTCTCTCTCTCTCTGACACACACATACACAGTCATACACGAGTATATATATTTGTATCCATTTTTATTACTTCAAATGTTATTTTAGCAGTTACTCGTGTTTGAAATAGACGCCGCGTTATTTATTTTTAACAGTGTGTATTATGTGTATCGGCTTGCACACTCAAGAACCCGATACGTACCTTGCCGTACCTTCTTTTAACAGTGTGCATTATGTGTATCGGCTTGCACACTTAAGAAACCTATACGTACCTTGCCGTACCTTCTTTTAACAGTGTGCATTATGTGTATCGGCTTGCACACTCAAGAACCCAATACGTACCTTGCCGTACCTTCTTTTAACAGTGTGCATTATGTGTATCGGCTTGCACACTCAAGAACCCTATACGTACCTTGCCGTACCTTCTTTTAACAGTGTGTATTATGTGTATCGGCTTGCACACTCAAGAACCCTATACGTACCTTGCCGTACCTTCTTTTAAAAGTGTGCATTATGTGTATCGGCTTGCACTCAAGAACCCTATTTGTACCTTTTCGCCGTACCTTCTTTTAACAGTGTGCATTATGTGTATCGACATATGCAAACTTAAGAACACTTTTACGTACCTTTCCATCTACCTTCTTTTAACAGTGTGCATTATGTATCGGCTTGATGACACTCAAGAAAATACGTACCTTTGCCGTACCTTCTTTTTAACAGTGTGCATTATGTGTATCGGCTTGATTCACTCAAGAACCCTATACGTACCTTGCCATTACCTTCTTTTAACAGTGTGTATTATGTGTATCGGGCTTGCACACTCAAGAACCCTATACGTACCTTGCCGTACCTTCTTTTAAAAGTGTGCATTATGTGTATCGGCTTGCACACTCAAGAACCCGATACGTACCTTGCCGTACCTTCTTTTAACAGTGTGCATTATGTGTATCGGCTTGCACACTCAAGAACCCTATACGTACCTTGCCGTACCTTCTTTTAACAGTATGCATTATGTGTATCGGCTTGTACACTCAAGAACCCTATTTGTACCTTGACGTACCTTCTTTTAACAGTGTGCATTATGTGTATCGGCTTGCACACTCAAGAACCCTATACGTACCTTGACGTACCTTCTTTGTTAGGAATTTTTCAATGTGCCGGTGGATAGACGTATTACATGCCGTTTAAAATGAAAAAAAATAAAAAATAAAAAAAACGAAACGTCTATATCAAACACAGGTCAGTCAGTTATGTGCCATGCGCAATCAACGCTTAGGCGATCATATATCTTTCGATTCATAACTGACGATGCAGATTTTTTTCCCCGCAGTAGGTTGCCATTCTTTCTGCGGTAGACCAATACACATCCAAGGCCATAGAACCCGTTCTGTCCTGCTATTTACCTATATCTGGGGTGAGAGGGGAAGAGGAGGATCCATACCTTTCCCAAGGTAAGGCACGTAAGACATTTGAAGTGATATGTGTATGTAAGGGGTCTGCGTATGTTATTTTTTTCGTAGGTGTCGTTTGAACACGGCATTTTTGTTTTACATATGACTGCAATTCATGACATATATACATATTCTGAAAGGTGTCATCTCAACTTGTTTTTCTAGACGATATTTGTGTGGGTTGTTAAATTAAATATCTTTGCTTTAAAAATGGAGGCAAAAAGAGATAACTTTTCATCACTTGCTGCAGTTTAATAACGGAGAAAAGAAAAAGACGTACAAGTAGCAAAACATGTGCCGTTTGTGGAGATGGTGCCATATCTGAGTGCACTGTTTGTAAGTGGCTCACGAGTTTCATAAATGGAAATTTTGAACTTTGTGTGAGGGGATGTGGGGGTATGTGTGCGTGTGTGTTTTTGTGTGTGTGTACGCGCGTGCGCAATTTGTGCGCATTATATACAAGGGGATAGTGAAAGTTTCTCGGGCCAATCCTGATAAATGTCTTCAAACGTACATCATATTCCATTAACGTCGGTTTTCAGCACAAATCACTTTAATTATTCGACAAAATATGTTGATATTTGGTCGCTTAAGTACTGATCTTTGTAAATGAATCACAGGGTCTACATTTTTTTTACTCTTGTCAAAATTAAAAATCTATCTGTCTAGTGTAATACGGAGTTCCATATCAAATAATCTGACAAATGTTGGTATACCGTAAAGGAAACTAAACCATGTTATGAACTTGAACGGACTCGTAATCGTAACTTCCATAGAGCAGGCCCAGATAATACAGTCATCCTTCTCTTCAAGATGGAGCCATTATTATTATTGTAAAATCTACTCTGCTGTGTGCCACATGTACTTCGAACTTGTCTCAAGATTCATTCAAGGATGAACAGACAAAGTTACGTGCTCAGTTCAAGGCGCCGATAACACCATAACTATAAAATGATGAAAATAACTTTCAACCGTTGCATCTGACACTGCCTTAATTACGTGGATTCTCTGCTACAGGGATTTGCCTATGTTCATCGCGGCCAAGCACCATTCGACAGGCGAAAACACATAAGGAAAAGGAAGTCAAGTGACTTGGGATTCGTTAATTAGCCAGCTTCAGAAACAGTGTATGGGAGAGAGAATCGATAACAACAGTAGTAGGATTAGTTTTTATTATATATATATATATATATATATATATATATATATATATATATATATATATATATATATATATTGGCGGTATTTAAGCTAGCTACTGCGGAGAGCTTTTTTGATTGGGCCTTCATCGCAATAGTTAGGGAATAGTAGATGCGATAGGCGTCAATAAACTGCAGAACTCAAAATTGATCGTTGCATTTAAGTACTGCATTGATATTTAAGTTTACTTTTTAAAAGTTTAACGATAAATCATCTACCGTGACTTAATTTTAAGACAATTTGATGTAGGTTCTTACTTTCCGTACAGACAATTATTTTTATTTCATGGGTGAATTTTGCAAACAATTTCGATTATTCCTGTTATGAGAACTTACCAATAATAATAATGGACTATTCCTGACATTATAAATGCCGCGCCTCTCAAGAGGTATGGGGATATTGTAAGACGAGATCTTTAGTTTCCCGTTTTCTGGTTAACTTAGCTAGGGTATGCATGCTCATTGGCCCCCTTTTATTTCTGTCCCTATTTTTCTTTTGTTTAATTCCCCATCCCCTCCCTCGTTAGGTGGTCAGTGATGTCAGTTCTCTGGTTGTTGCAGGATGACTTTCGTTTCGTGTGAGTGTTTTCATATTTGTTATTGTGTCTAAATGAGTGCGTGTTTGTGGGCGTGTTGGTGGGCGTGTTTGTTTTTTATAATGTTATAATCCCACAATTATTTCGTCCAGTTAACTGATGTTCCTGCCACATTTAGGCATTGTGGGTTTTTTTTATTACTAACACTATTTTGTTTTGTTTTATGTAAATAATATTAAATCATATTGTAAATAATCATTGGGGTTTTTTAAATTGTTGTTTTTCCCCTCCTCCCACAGACTTTGAACTGTATATCTTGGGACTAGTTAGGATTTTATAGAGAACTTGAGGTATTATGGTGGACGTAGTATGAAAGGTAGGAGTGAATGTGTTGTTTTGGTGATAGGTCTATTGTTGGTATGTTTGGGTCCGTGTCTGTGACTAGCTAAGTTTAGAATTAAGACAGAAGACCGTCCTTCCCCAAACCCCCTTTTAGGCCTTGTGCCACATTTTGTACAAATGTACGAATAAATAACGATATTGTAAGACGAGGAGAGACAATTGAGAGTATATTGTAAGGACATTGTAACAGTGATACTTGTCGAGACAACATAGTTCACTCTAACCAAATCTGATAGTCATTAGTAATACTTCTACTTCTTTATATTATATTTCTGTTGTAATATATCTTTGTATTCCATACCTGTGTTCGTGTTATTCTTTCATTGGTTCTAACCTTTGACCATCACCGTGGTACAAGGAATTTGGCACATAACAAGTGGCGACGAGGAAACCCTAAAAAAAACAAAAAAAAAAAACGAACTCTCTACACGGAGAACATACCATTTTTGCTATCCGTCGCACATAACAATTCCCAAATTTATTTCCAAATTATAAAAATTGTTATCGTAGAAAAATTTCGTCGCAAAAATTAACTTAAAAAAATCGTGTAAACAATCGCAGTAATGAAAACTTGGGAATTCAAGATTTCGGAGGTGGTGTTGTTCCGGATCCAACCCGAAATATTATTAATTTGCTCACGGAGACGTCCTGATTTCAAAATAGTATGATATGTTGGGTTAAGGCCTCTAGGAGTTAAGTTGAAAAAGTCTTACACAGTGGCACACTGACATTCGCATTTATTAGATATATATATATATATATATATATATATATATATATATATATTATATATATAAACAGACCATTTATAGGTTCCATGTAATAAATTATTTCATCACAGCGGACTGCGGATTTTTATCAGACTTTAACTTCAAACAAAAATTTGTTTTTTTGTTTGGAAGTAAAATCTGATGATCAGTCTAAAAGGTCTGTGGTGAAATAATTTATTACATGATCTAAAAATATGTTTTTTTTAGAATTATTTGCTCTGGATTTACATTGAGCTCTCTGGTTTATCCTCCTTGGGTTTACCATACGGATTACCTAGTTTTTCATAAACAATATATATATATATATATATATATATATATATATATATATATATATATATATCCCAAAAACAAGACCCAAGAAGCATTCAAGGTAAAGGGTTACTGAAAGGGAGAATGTAACAAGAGTGTATTACATATAGGAGACGTAACAGATGGCCATAAACTTGAGTTTATGAATGTATTGATCAGGGAAGAATCCTCTCGAGATGCTATCCCACAAAGTAACAGCTCGGGGCAAGATATATTCTGAGTGTAATTCTCCCTTACCAACGGAATAAAAAGGGAACGAGGATGATTCTACTGTGTACATAGAAAAGAGAGCCCTCTTAATGTCTGGACTGGTGGAACTAAGGAATGCAGTTCCTCTGAACATTTATCATGCAAATTTGCCAGTGGCATGTGACGTTTCGTCTGTGGGAAAAGATTTGTTGAGTTAGAAATACATCATCACTCACAAGTCTTATGAGCCCTAGAAAGGTTGGAAAATGAGAACAGTTTCAGTTCAGATATGGCAACAACACGCCATTGTTGGTCTGATTTGACTTTTGTAAAGGTAGAACATATTTAGGGCGTGGCAGGTACATTCTGGAAGGGTATAAGGAACTGACATTTTTTAAAACCATTTTTACAAATGGATCGTATATACGAGCTCTACGCGAGGTTTGAAGTGAGCTTGAGTTCCAATAAAGAGTAACAGTAGTTGGTAGTTATGAAAACCAGCCGTCGTCGTAGTAGTGAGTCGGTTCTTTTTAGTTTTCGTAGTTAGAATTAGAATTTTGGAAAACACGTTTAAAAGTTTGTCGATAAAAAAAAAAATAGAAGAAAATACAAATTGGCAGAAACAAAAAAAATAATAAACGCCAAAACAATTCTATCTTTTTGAATCACGTTTTTCTAATGTCATTTTTGCCCTGTCGGCGGGACCTAGAATACCAAAAGGCCAACAGAGACTAACTGCTATTTAAATGCTACAGGTTTAAATACAAACAGCCAATATTTACCTAACCAGAAACAAGTCGATGCTTATTGAATTAACATTAAAAAAAAAAACAATAAAAAGCTGATTTCAATATTAAATAATGCTCAAAACGTTGATACGTCCTAAAATCAACCAACTCAATACATCCTTATATGTCTTTTCTTCTCGACACGTACTGAAATCAGGAGTTTGTCCACGACAAAATTCTGCTCTTCCCCATCTTGTCTACTGAATTATGTCATTTTTCTTTTTTTGCAATGCAACATAATCTCCATCTAGAGAACTAATTAGAGTGAGAGTATGTTCCTTAATTCAAATACTTCCTTAAACCGGGGAAATCCATCATTTCGTAAAGAAGCAAATTTTGTAGATCCCGAATTTAATGAACATAGTTTTGTTAAATCCAAGACAGTCAGCACGCAAATGACAACGGTTACATAAAACTGTATAAAATATAAAATACGATTAATGCAAATATAAAATGTGTTACTAAGCTGATAGTGTTATATTCAACAATTCGATTCCAGAGTTTTCAATGTTTGTGCTGCCACATGAGCTTAATATTTTTTGTTGATTTTTTTATTTTTTTAAAGACTTTGTCGCGTTACATGACGGTGACGTAATATGGATTGTGAAAATTTAAATACATTTTAGAATGCTTTAGTAAATAACAACAAAAGAGACCTGATAGGGAGGTTATAAAACCGAAGCTCGATAGGATGTGAAGCCATTTATAGTTCGAGTACTGATCTTCGATAAGGACAACCGCGAAAACATCGATTTAAAGAACAATTGGCAGCGAGTGTGTTCCTTAATTCTGATAATTCCCTTAATCCGGTAAATCTGCAATTTCGTAAAGAAGGAGCAAGTTCTGTAGGTCACCGCTTTTAATGAACATCGTTTCGTTAAATCCAAGACAGCCAACCAAAACTACATAAAACTGTAGAACAAACGTATATGGTTTTCCGTGCTCATCTTGAGAGACTTTTGGGGAAATAGTGTTCTAGATGCAATCAAATTTTGATATTTTCTAAACCTCAGTTATGAGGTTTAGAAAATATCAAAAGCTTCATCCGTAAATAATCCTGTCAATTTTGACGGGTACTATGATAATAATCATTCGGCTTTTGAAATTAAATTGAGTTCTTTTTTTGTAGCTCTCTGGGTTGCTGTGTGTGTCGTTTTGGGTTTGTTTTTTTTTTTATTCACTAACAAAAATTTAATGAAATCGGGGTTATCCAACAGTTTTCCCGATTTTCAATTTCATTTCCAGCTACCTAACATGGCTGACAAGTACCTAGTAATTTAACAGGGAAGAATGATTTGTTCTAATATTTACATCACTTCATTCAGTAAAAATAAAAAGTCTGGTCGTTATAGCCTACGTAGCTCACTAGGATGTGGAACCCATTGGAAGTTCAAGTATTAATCTCCGAAAAGAACAACCGGGAAAACAGTAAAGCCTCGATTCAAAGAAGTAATTATGGAGGATGCGTGTTCCTTAAATCAAATGAATCTGTCATTTCATAAAGTAAATAGTTTTATAGATGGCCGTATTTAATGAACATCGTTTTGTTAAATGATCAATATAACGTAAAACTGTAGAACAATCTTACATACCTTTCCTTGCTTATATTGAGAGGCTTTCGGGAAGTGGTACTGAAGATGTAATATGTAATGTAATTTACTTTCTACTCATACTTACTTGATTTGAACGCTGTATCTCTCTGAAAATGATTAAGGTGTAATCACGTATGCATGTACTAGAATCGTCCTTCCAAAAAAGTTTTTTTATCGGTGCACTCACACGAGGATCAACGAAAGCAGCCGTTTACGACAACCAAGAAACTTTGGTTACACATTAAACAACTCAAAATATTGAGATGAGTGTCTCTCTCACATACACACATATCGTTGGCAAACAAATTTTATTACTTATGAGGGAAAATTCTTTAAGAATAGCTGAAATCGACAAGATTTTTCATTTCAAGATAACTTCATAGCTAACAATTTTGACGTGTAGTTGGTAAGTTAACACGGACTACCTGAATGATTTGTTCTAGGATTTATCTAAATTCGCCCAGCAAAAGTAAAAAATCACTTCCTTATGGCCTATGTGATCACTGAGTAGTTCCGTGAATCCGAAATCTCTTAATTCGATTACGTTAATTTTTTTTTTTTTGCTGTACATTAGGCTGTGAACTTCACTGTATTTTACCTTGTACTAATTAGCTAGGTTTAGAAACATTCCAAATTATCATAGGTTAATAACCCTATCAGTTGTGGCGGATACCATACTAACAGAGTTGCCAACGCTGGCTTTTAAAACCCATTTGAGCTTTTCGATATCTGTATTGATATTTTTTTTCTTTTTCTTTTTGATAAACAAGATTTAATTAAATCAGGGTTATATAATTTACTCTACAGTTTCTGACTTTTAATTTCTTAAATCTAGAGAATAGCCAACATGAAACAAATTATATAAAATTCATCTTTTGGTCTTCCAAAAAACCATGAGATCTGTGAGGGCTCAGTGAATAAATAAATTCCAAGAAGTTTCACACAAACTGTGTGATTAATAAGAACTAAAAAAAAAAAAAAAAATTCATAAAATCTTACAGAACTTCATTCCCATAAGATCCAGTGGCAACCAATTTTCGAACTGTTGCAGTTTTTTTGTATATATATATATATATATATATATATATATATATATATATATATATATATGTAGTGAGTTAGTCCAAATGCCTTGACTCACTTTATAAGTCCACCAGTAGAAGGTTAACCAATCAGATGACGTAGAACATTCAATCCGTCGTGTATAAAGGCGGCCATTTTGTCTACTCTACCCGAATGTCCAGTTCCAGCTTGTCAGGCGAAGAGAAACAGAAGGATGAACTATGCTCTGCTACTGTCTTCAAAATATCCACTGCTAACGTGAACAGCGTTTTCCTACTGTCTTCAAGATATTCACTGCTAACCTCTGGATTCTATACTCAAATACGACCGTCATTATGAACAACACGAACTTCATTTTTCTTTTTTGTACCATGTTCCCTTTAAAACATGGGCGATCACGACTCTTCATACCTTCCTATGCTTTTATATGCTTTTATAGATCTTTGTAAGCTTCCCCGTTCTGTCGTCCATTTACACAAGTTCATTAAGTAGTTTACTCAGTGTTTCCCTCCGATCCTCTTATCTTCAATATGTCCTGTGCGCGTTAAATTCCCCAAGCCTTGTTTCTTCATTCTGATTCTAAATATATGCACCCTTTTTTTATACCTATATTCCTTAAAATATCATCATTGCTCACATGTTCCATTTGTGGTATTCTCAGCATCCTTTTATGGAACTACATCTCTGTTGCCTCAAATCTTATCATCTGCTAGGAAATTGTCTAGCATTCACTGCCATATAGGAGGAGGGTTGATTTTTATATAGCAGCTGAGTAATCTGTTTATTTCTAGTTATCATTCCTCTCGATCCCTGTTCTACCATCCATTTACGCTAATTCATTACCTAGGTTACTCATTGTTTCTCTTTGCATTCATTATGTCCTGTGAGTGTCAAATTCTTCACGCCTTCTTTCCTCATTATATTATGTTGGTGCAAAAATAATGACGTAATAATATCGTTTTTTGACGTCAAAAAACGACATTATTACGTCATTATTTTTGCACCAACCTAATATATCTAATATTTTAAGTATGAGCATCTCTTTTTTCTATTTTTTCTTAAAACTTTCTCGTTAATCCCAAGTTCCGTTCATGATATTCTCAACATCATTCTGTAGAACCACTTTTTTGTTGTCTCGCGTCTCCTCTTCATATGTTGCATAGGAGGACTATTACATAACTTTTAGCACTCTTTTCTTGTTGCTTATTACTTTACTTAGCTTTTGGAAGGCATCTTTCTCTATCCAAGTTCACCTTCGGATTTCGGTGTCACATTTGCTGTTTTCTGTTAAAATATTTCCCAGAAACTTAAATTTCCATACTTGCTTTATTTTTGGCATCTCTAATTCATAGTTCTCATCTTGCGATGTTTCTCTTACAGACAACCATACATTCGGTTTCTTTATATTGGGTGTTTAATCTTCTCATTTTCCCCTTTACCATTTTTCCCCTTGTCCGAGAGTTTGCAGTTTTACAATGAATATAACGAGGAAAGTCAAATAAAATTAAAATGAAAGAAATACTCGATTAAAAAAATAATGATTGTTCGAGAATTATGTTTCGGATCTGAAGAGAGCGAGAAGGTTTCGTTGCGCCAGTAACACCGATTATTCCCCCTGATATAGAGATCTCTCTCATCAAATGACGTGTCATAGAAATGTCATATTTTCTCTCTTTCTCTTTTTACAATGATCCTTGAAAAGACGTTTGATAAAATACCTTCGAAGACTCAAACGTTTGAGCAACAAATAAAATTTATTATTATTATTATTATTATCATTATCATTTTCTTTGATTTCTGGCGTTTACACATTTCTTTCCGGATCACGCCCAGGGACCTAAGGTTAGAAATGGCGTCATGACACTTTCCACTGACAAAAAAAAAAAAAAAAAAAAAAAAAAATTAAATTACATAGATAAAGCCCTTCGTAAGGTGTGGGCTGTACTTGTCAGAACAATTTTTTGTATCTCCTTGAGGCATGGACTTCCAGGAATCCCTTCAATTAGTCTACTGGAATCTTTTCCAACCAGTCCTAGGACTCCAACTACAACAGGGATTGTTGATGTTCCCATATGCCACATTTTCGAGATTTCTATTTCAAGGTCCTTGTACTTTGACAACTTTTGAATATCTTCAAAGATACATTGCAGTCAGCAGGGACTGCCATATCAATAAGGAGGCACCGTTTTTTTGTTTGTGGTTTTTTAATAACAATATCTGGCCGGTTGGCCTTGATTGTTCTGTCAGTGTGTATTGTGTAATCCCATAGAATTGTAACAGGTCCCATCTCCGTAACCGGGTCTGGGTGGTGTTCATACCAGTTTCTTTCAGTTTTCTTCCGTAGAAGTTGCAGATTTTCCAGTGCAGATATTGGCCCACTCTGTCATGTCGGGTTTTATATTCAGTGGGTGCCAACACCGTACAACCTGATACAAGATGATCAATCGTTTCTGGATATTTATCACATAATCTGCATTTTGGGCTGATTATTATTATTATTATTATTATTATTATTATTATTATTATTCCTCTTCTCTCACGTTATTTCAGGATGTGGTTAATCATGGCTCTACATAGCTTCCTTTCTTTTGTTTCTCTAAGTAACTTTTACCCATTAACAAACATTCATCGATCGTTCTTTTGCTCATCTTTGGCCGCCCATTCACTCAGATTAGATTATTCATTGTTTCCCATGCTTTTCTTCCTTTCAGGATGCAATGCAAGTGTTAAATTCCCCAAGCCTTCTTTCCACGTGTTTTAAGGAAATTGCAACTGGCTCTTTCAGCAACTGTACCACCTTTTATCTTTGAAACTTACTCGTTACTTACTTTGTCCATATCTCGATTAAGCTAGTAAAGCAGTTAACATTCATCTCTGTACAAGGAAGAACAGTGCTTATATTATTGTTGAGAATGTGTTTTCTATAATATATATTTACTCAAAATGTCTTTCTATAATACATATGTATATAAAGTGTTTGTCTATAATACATATTTAGTTTAAAGATTTTTCTATAATATATATATGCTTAAAGCATTTTCTATAATACATATTGTTGTGTAGTGTTACTTACTCGTAGGAAGTAGTATGCACTCAACTGCCTCATGCGTAATAGTATTTATAGTTTTTTTTTTTATTTAATATGTAAATGAGTCATCTCATCCGAAGAGGTTTTATCCCCTTATTTTCCCTGGTACTTCTTATGGGAGTTTTTGTTTCCTCACTGTCTTCCTCCGCCTCTCTATGACATCGTCTAGATATTGGATATCTTCAACTTTTTCTTTTTTTCATGAGAGTGTTCCTTCAACAATTATTCTTTTTCATCTTCAGTGTCTATATCAATCTTGATTTCACTGTCTAGTTTGTCTTGCCTGGATACAGCACTTTCACCTTCATTACATTCAGGCTCACTATACATTTCTTCATAGCTTTCGTGTTGCACTCCAACTTGGTCTCAATACGCTAATATCCTATTTCCATTTTCTCTTATCACAGTATTCCGATCATTTTGCATTAGGAATCTTGCATCTTGAATATTAGATTCATTTTTTTATACCATAGATTTTTGTTGGTATCATAGGACACGGGACTCTAATTTGTCTACCCATGAAGGCAAACAGGATTTTATATCTTCCATCATTTGATATTGTCCTAGAACTTAGCAACAATCTAGGAAGAAATGTTTTTAGCTTTTCTTTCCTTAGTACACCTATTTTCAATCCGTTTTTTTATAGTTTGTACCATCTTTTCTGCTAATCTGTTTGATTACGGAAGGTACGATAGGGTTATATGGTTTGCATCACATTTTGTTCAACCATTGGCATAGTTCCTCTTCACAGAACACCCGTTGTCAGATACTAGCATTTTTGGAATTCCATTTCTTGAAAATATAATCCTTAACACTTTTTCGTACTTCTTTTGTTGGTTACCTGTATTATTTTTGGCCAGCCTGAATTCGAATCTACCAGTATTTGTAATAATCACACTCTGTTAACATGGGTATGATCCATGTGTACTCTGAACCTAGGCTGGGGCTCTTTACGCCATGTATGTGTTTTGTCTGTTAAAACTTTCTTCTGTTCTTGCACATTTTACAACTTTTTATGTATTATTCTACATCTGCAGAATAACCTGGCCACCATGCATCTCGCCTTAATCTCCTTTGTGTAGGCGCTATTACACAATGAACATAGTCATGTACAGTCTTTATAATTTTGCTCCTTTTGTAGATGGCGGAACTACTATGTCTCTATTAAAAATTAAACCCTTTTCTACAATTAACTTATGTTTAACTTCTTTAAAACGTCTTTCTGTCCGTGAGTAATCATTCCATTCATTATTTTTATTCTGAACAATATACTGTTCAATATGGGATACCGTTTCGTAGCCTCAGCTAATATGTCTATTTGCAAAATAATAGTTTCAACCCAGTGCAAGAAAGTATCTTCGAATTTTTCCTCCTCTTTCGTATTTTCAGAAGCAATAAACCTCCCATATCATTAACATGGGTATGATCCATGTGTACTCTGTCCAAAGGTTAGGACTCTTTACGCCATATATGTGCTTTCTCTGTGTAAATTTCCTTCTGTTCTTGCACATTTACACCTTTTTATGTAGAATTCTACATCTGCAGAATAACTGGACAAAACGTCTACTTGCAGAATTCAATATCAAATTCAAACGCCATTAACATTAAGGCCCATCTTAAAATTCTAGAAGACGTTACCTTAAAAAGTTCCTTACTAGGATTAAATATGAATTCTGGAGATCTATGGTCGGGCCTTAGTAGGAATTTATATCCAATCAGAAACTGAAGAGCTCTATTTGTCGTCCATATTATGTCCCATGCTTTTTTTTTCTCAATATTCGAGTAGTTCAATTCGGTTTTTACCAATTTTCTCGAAATATACCTAATCACCTGACCACCCTGAGCTAATATCCCGAAATTGAATACTTACTAATATTTTCTTTGTAAAGTCGAATATTTTTACTAATGGCCGGAACATACTTTAAATTGTCAAATGCCGCTTGTTTTTCTTTTATCCAAATAAATTCTGAATTCGTTTTTCCTTAAAGCAGCAAAAGGTTCTGTCAAATAGGAATATCGCTCTATATATTGTTTCTAGAAATGTACCAGTCCTAAGTCATATGAACTTGTTTAAAGTGTTTACTATAATAAATATATATTTGAAGCGGTTTCCTATTATAAATATTACTTAAACTGTTTCTATAATACATATTTAGTTAATGTCTTTCCTTAAAGTATTTGTCTATAAGTGTATATAGATATAAAGGGAGGGAAATATAAAATAACATTCGGGTAATTTATTTTATTTTTAAATACTAGTGAGGAAAAATAAAATAAATTACCTGAATTTTAGTTTAGTTTTACTTCGCTTTTTTCATTTTTAGCTGATAACACACCTTAAAATCTAAATATGTAGTTAAAATTAATTAAGGAATGGTGTTTGCATAATGAATGGTACCTACCTTGAGTACATGCACTTGAATCGGAATCGCCCGTGCTCTTTGTTTAACTCTACACTTCTAAAGTTTCCGAACCCGACATTTTATTTAGTAATTTACATAAGTAACAGAAAGAAATAAAACAGTCTTCTGAGTATTATAGTGAGAAAACGAACGCAGGTGAAGTGAATTATTATTCAACTTAGAATGAAATGTGCCCTATTGGACTTAAATACAGAATTCGTATAAGGGGAGATAATCCATACCACAGCTATATAACCCATCATGGGATCTAACCAGTAATTTTTTTTCATTACATTCCAGGAAGGAGTCATTATTGTCCCCATTCAGGTAATTTATTTTTATTTTTAAATACTAAGAAGGAAAAATAAAATAAATTACCTGAATTTTAGTTTACTTTTGCCTTGCTTTTTTCATTTTTAGGTGATAACACAATTTAAATAATCTAAATAAGTAGTTAAAATTAATTAAGGAACGGTGTTTGCATAATGAATGGTACCTACCTTGAGTACATACACTTGAAGCAGAATCGCCCGTTCTCTTTGTTTAATGTATAATTCTAACGTCTCCGCCTATATTCCGACATTTTGTTTAGTAATTTTTTAATTTAACCTTTTTTCAATAGGAATATATCGTCTGTTTTTTTAACAGGTGTAGAAATTTATAACGGGTTTCATGTTTAGGATTTAGTTTCCGCTTTCTTTTAAAGTTTTCTTATATTCTTTCACTTGCAGTAAAACCTTGCATCTTAGTGGCATTATCGCCTTGTTTGGATGAAATTATTAAAAATAAATAAGTGAAATAATGAGTTCGTGGTGACTACGAATTTCATATATTATCTTCGGTGAGAAATTGCTTCACGGGAACTTGATGAAACTGGCAGTTGTATTTTGAATTGAATGAGGAATTAAAAAAAAAACAGTTGCATGCAGGTCTGCATCAATCATAGTTAAGGGCGTTGAAAACGATCTGCTTTTGCATCTTAACGAAACTTGTTAAAAAAAGGGGGAGATTTTGTTTAAAAACCGAACATCTGCATGAAGCTCAAATGCGGAAGAGAATTCGAAATATCAAGTAAAAAAAAAAAAATCCCTGGAATGTTGTCCGGGGAACATTTAAAGAACAGGAGTGGTTTGAATACATGATAACTTGTTTAACAACAGCCATAGATATGGGGACCAGATGGTGTTATCGCTTGCAAGTCTCAATCAAACTGCAAACAATTTGGTAAATATTGCATCTAAACATCCAGTATCTCACTGCAAAAAGACATTACTTAAGATATTTTAGGCCTCTCTACGAGGTTTTGTTTTAGATGATCCCTAGTGAATTAGAAGTCCTACCAGAAAATATTTTGGTGGGAATGATCTTATCGATATGAGACAATTAGAAAATCATAAAAATTGTACATACAAATAATAATAATAATAATAATAATAATAATAATAATAATAATAATAATAAAGTAAATCCGTAACAGGAATGTGAAATACAAAAATCAGGCGTAGCTGACCACATATGGAGAAAAAAGGGCGATCATCGCCCCCTATGGGTTGTGGTCGAAATAATAGACAGAGAACATCACTGGAAAATATGAAAACTTAAGGAATCAGCACATATGCTAGGCCACAAAAATCTCCTAAGCTGGTCAAGCATAGAAGGGAATAAAATATGGGAACCAGTAATACGGATTGCTAGAGAAAAGCAATAATAACAACAATATTTCAATATGAGCTCTGGTAAAAAATGAATTAAGACATTAGGTTTATAAATAAATAAAAAAAATAAAAAAAAACAAAAAAACAAACATATACTGATGTCCTCAATGACACATGGCCCAGTGGAGAAAAGCGTTGGTTGGATCAGAAGATTTTCTACGGCCGTGGTGAACAAAAATAAAGAGAGAGAGTTTAGTTAAAAGGAGAAAACTGAGATATCCGGAAGAGACACGACAAGTGGAACTAGAACAATCTACCCCGGTGAATGAAATAAAGAGTTCAGTTCAAAATTCCAATCACCTGAAGAAGTCCGGTTAATAAAGAGGGGGAGAATAGTCTGAACAATGTAAATAATTACAATACCTCATCTCAGAAATATAGACAGATAATCGTATGAATAAAAGAAAACCTCCAGATACCAATGCAGTGAGGAGGATAAGTATTCATAGTTGGATTAAGAATGATCTTGAACTCCAAAAACATTCTTTACCAATGTTTCCTAGAAGTCGGATGATGATGAGTCCCAAATATAGTCCAGTGCTTTTTGCATCCTGTTGAGGTTTCTTCTAGACTCGATGAATTACTTAAATATAATTATCTCAAATCCTCCTAATTTCTTTCACTTATATGCATATAAGTATAGGACTGATGTATACGTAATAAATTCCAATAACCAAAAAATACTATTCTTAAAAGCGCTAAATACAGACTATCTATCTATCTATCTATCTATATATATATATATATATATATATATATATATATATAATTCAACCAACAGTAACGCTAACTGTTCAGTTAATGAATGTCGAATGTTTTATGTATGGAAACGGCTATCTTACCATTACTATTGCCATTGTCAACTGACAAGGCGTACCCCATGGGTAGCTGGTATGAATAACACAAATTCTGTCGAAATAAAGCATAATTACTACTACGTTTATTCATTCAAATGTTGTTTAGGTTATTATGGATAAAGCAAGCAAGAGAAAACGATACATTTATAGAGGCTAAGAAATTATAGAATTTCTAAATTTATGTTTTTTAATCATTTCCCCCCAAGCAAGACGGGAATGCGACTAGCAAGCAGGGGATTGCAGGCAGTGAAAGTGAAAAAGAAGATTGAGAATAAGGAGGAATGAGGAAAAGACAAAAGATGAAGGGGGTTCAAGAAAAGAGAAGATGGCGATTGACATTGCATTTAAATTTTTGAAGATTGTCGTTATCAGCGAAGCAAGTAAACTGAAGGAAGTTTCACAGGTAGAAAGTGAGAGAAAAGAAACTGTTTGGATAGAAGTGGCGGTTGCATTTATCTGTTTCAACAGTAAAACGGGTGGGTCATAGATGCCAATCTTAGTAGCACGCATAAAATCCATGTAGTCGGGGTACCAGGGGGAAAAAATGAAAGTCTAGATACGGATTGCTTCAGGTAGACTTATTTTCCACTATTATTCATTCGAATGTTGCTTAGCTTATCATGGATAAAGCAAACAAGAGAAATTAATAAATCGATATACGCTAAGAACTTACAGAATTTATAAACCTGTATATGCTAAGAAGAGTGGTTTTTTGTAGAAAGTCTAGGTTCAGCGTGAGATCTACTTCAATATAGCGTGAGGTCTACATCCCGTTTCACGTGTTTAGAAAATCCATGTTAGTTAGAACTCACCTGCTCTGCTGGCCACGTGAGGGGAGGGGCACAGCATATTGAGGTAGACATCACGCTATAGCAGTACTGACAAATTTTTTCTTTTTTTTTTTACTTTAATAATAATAATAAATTATTATTATTATTATTATCATCATGATCATGATCATCATTATCATTATTATTATTATTATCATCATCATTATCATTATTATTATTATTATCATCATCATCATTATCATCATCATCATTATCATCATTTATTTTTATCATCATCATCATCATCATCATCATTATTATTATTATCATCATCATCATCATCATTTTTATCATCATCATTATTTTTATCATCATCATCATCATTATTATTTTTATCATCATCATCATCATCATCATCATCATTATTATTATTATTATTATTATTATTAGTTCTATACCTTTTCAACTTCAAAATGATAATAATCAACTTTCAAGTAAAAAAATAAATCAACTCCAAAATGGGGAAGAAAGTACAGGATTTCTCTCAATATTCCGGCACATCAGTATTCTTTCTGATTTTGTAATGATGGATATTTTCCATTCTTTCACAGATTTCCAAATCGTTGCTACTATAGCGTGAGGTCTACATCAATATAGCGTGAGGTCTACCTCCCATTTCACGTATTTAGAAACAGAAATTAGAGACAGATATATAGCCATGTTATAACTCACCTGCCCTGATGGCCACGTGAGGGGAGGGACACGACATATTGAGGTAGACTTCACGCTATAGTAGCACCCTGCTTCAGGTAGTTTTATTTTCGGTCATATGTGAAAGACAACAGACAAACTAGAATGAACCTCAAACAAAATATGTACCATTCTTTAATCTTACTATCATCGTCTTGCATGCTGAACTAAAAGTAAACCTTTGCTTTAATGAGCGCGACTCATAATCTGCATGCCACATCCCGCCATTTTATTAAAGAAAGAAAAAGAAAGCAACTCACTGGCCAGAACTGAGGATTTTCCACATTCCCAGCCAATATAGAAGAGGTAATGTCGTAAAATTGGAACTCCTTCCGGTTATAGAACCATATAAATACTGCGGATAAATCTAACTTATACCCCGTGGGCTCCAGCGGTCAGTAGCAGACGCAGCAGATCTGGAATCATTTCCCAACATAAGTGACGTCAAACCACGAAAATTAAAATCAGGAAGCGATTGCAAGAATTTTTAAAAAGTAACTTCACAAGAAAATATTAAACGTGATGGAAACTTAAGTAAACAGTGTTTAAGTGTAACACCCATTTACTTAAAGTGTTTCGATAATACTCATTTCAAGTTATTTTTTCTCTTCGCTTTTGCTTCATTATTTATTTGTTTAATATGATTTTATATAGGTGTATATAGATATAAAGGGAGGGAAATATAAACTAACATTCAGGTAATTTATTTTATTTTTAAATACTAGGGAGGAAAAATAAAATAAATTACCTGAATTTTAGTTTAGTTTTACCTAGCTTTTTTTTTTTCATTTTTACGAGGCAACGCAACTTATCTTAAAATCTAAATAAGTAGTTAAAATTAATTAAGGAATGGTGTTTGCATAATGAATGGTACCTACCTTGAGTACATGCAATTGAATCGAAATCGCCCGTGCTCTTTGTTTAACTCTACACTTCTAAAGTTTCCGAACCCGACATTTTATTTAGTAATTTACATAAGTAAACAGAAAGAAATAAAACAGTCTTCTGAGTATTGTAGTGAGAAAACGAACGCAGGTGAAGTGAATCATTATTATGGAATGTGTCCTATTGGACTTAAATATAGAATTCGTATAAGGGGAGATAATCCATACTCCAGCTATATAACCCATCATGTGGGATCTAACCAGTCATTTTTTTTCATTACATTACAGGAAGGAGTCATTATTGTCCCCATCAAGCAATGATGAACAGAATTCAAAACGATATAGTTTCTGATCGTCTATCAGTTCATGTGGAATACAATAAAGGAAGGATTAAAAATTCTGATTTCTACCTGGGTTCGAATAGCAACCATTGCAGTTAGGAAATACATAACTGCTTCTACCATCAAGCAAGATTATTTTAGCAGTCTTAAAATGAAAAATATTTTTTACAATCAGGCCAAAAAAGAAGCATTGCTGCTATATCTGGACTGGATCACCTCAATCTTTACTTTCCAGCTTTGATAGAATCCAAAGCCTCTTACACGGCCTTGTGGGTGATGACTTATTTTCACCTTACAACCAGACACAACGTTGCACACCTATCGCTATTTCAGTGGTCAAATGTTTGCTATATTCGTGAATTCTATCAAAATTAAGATCTTTATATCTAAGACCTGCCTACTGGATCCAACGAGTCGAGCCACATCTCTTCCAACCGTATTCCAATTGTAAGGAAGATGTTCTACTCGAACAGCTCTTTTTTTCGTTCTAGACAATTTTTTTCTTGACAGAATATATCTCACACCATTTATTCCTACCATTCGTTTGTGCATTGAAAATTGTTGACACATCTGGTCTGTTGTTTGTGCTATATCACTTGAGATTCTTGGTAAAATCCAAAGAAAAAATCAGCAAAGTAATCGGTCCTAACTTGGCATCTCGGCTTAAGTCATTTTCGCACCGCCGTAACGTAGATTTCTTTTGCCTTTTCTTTAAATAATTTACCGGTATTTGTTCTCATGAGATTTCTTGTTGTTACCTCGACTTCATGAATTTAAGCGCAGTACTAGATTGGCAGCTAGGTCTCATCATCTTACTGCTGAAATTGCTAGATGTAAGCATGATTCATGCTTTTTTTTCCTCGCACTTCTCGCCTGTGAAACTTATTTACCGGCTTCCTGATGTTTCTTCACCGCCTTAACCTTGAGGACACACGACACAGTGGATAAAGGCGTTAGTTAGATCCAGTGACAAGACCCAAAGAGTGTGAGTTCAATACCTGGTTAAGGCGGTGGAGAACTTGGAGAGGGGAATTAACAGGAGATAACTGATTGACATCCATTAGACATGGCACGTGGAACTAGAACACTCTACCCCAGTGAACGAAATAAAATGTTCAGTTCGATAGTCCAACCACCCGAAGAAGGCCGGAGCGTACAACGGCCGAAACGTTGTAATAAATATGGTGACAAAGATGAGGACAATAGTCCGAATAATGTAAATAGGTTTGATGTAGTCGGATATACTAAGAAGACTATCATATTTGTTCTTTCTGCCTCATTAACGTCTCATCCCATTTACTGCATATTTATTAAATTACAATTCGTTTACAGTTTGTTACAATCGCAACCTGATTTTAAGTTTAATTTTTGGAAATGATTCCCCGTCTGCTCGGTCTGTCAATGACCGGCGCAGCCCAGAAGATATAAAGAATTTTTTTTTTCCTTCCACAGCAGCTGCGGAAGTTACCTTAACCCGAGGGAGTTCCTGTTTCAAGGCGTTGACTCTTTGCTACTGAAAAGGAATGTGGAAGACCCTCCGGCCTGAGCTCTGTTTTTTTTTTCTTTATTAAAAAGAGGGGCTGATGTTTTCCGCTGACATGAAATGGAAAGATTATATTGAATCTATTGCTAGGTCTACGCCCAGGAAAGTTGGTTCAATGTGCTAGACAATTTTCCACTCCAGAATCTATCTTACATATTTATAAGTCCACGCATTGAATATTTCTGTCACATATATGGCATTGTGCTTCTGCTATGTATTTAGAGTATATTCTTGATCAAATCCAAAGGAGAAACTGTAATGTCATCGCTTCTGACTTGGCATTTCAGCTTCAGTCATTTTCCACTGCAGTAATGGAGCTTGCCGGTGCCTTTTCTATAAATACTTTCATTGTAATTGTTCTAATGAACTTTCCTCTTTGGCAACTCGACTTTACGAATTAAAGCGCAGTACTCGATTGGCAGCTAGGTCTCACCATTTTACATTTGAAATGGTTAGATGTAACCGTAAGTTCTATTCTAACAGTTTCTTCTCTAGCACTTCTCGCTCATGGAACTCTCTTACGCCTTATTGTTTTCCAGTCAAGTCTGATCATCAAAAGTCTTTATGTTTTGTCTTCTTAGTTTCTGTTCGTTTATTGTTCTCTCTCCTTAATAATATTTTCTTTTTCTTATATTTTTTCCTAAACGGCCTTGCGTTTTCGTAGTTTTATTGCTTTGCATGGAGACTCCAGGAAAGACTCCAGGGTGTTTCACAATGGTTGAAACAAAGCAGCGGCCTCTTAGATGAGGCGAGCTCGAGGATCGTAAGGACCTTGATGAGGAAGAACAGTGGTTTCAGTAGGATGGTCCTCCTCCTCCTCACACTGCCAATGTTACCATGGCATGGCTCCGTGAAAAGTTTGGGGAACGTCTCATCAACCGCAAAGCTGAAATGGAATGGGCGTCTCACTCGCCTGACCTGACCTGACCTGACCTGACCCTCCAGCCTCTTTTTGCTTTATTGCTAATTCTATGGAAAGTGTTTAGATTAACTACTTTCACCATTTCTAACCTTCATGGCTACGACCTTCTATGCCATACACATTAGAGTAAACCACAGTCCTTCCCTTCATATCCCATTGGCAAGATTCAAGTTTCACTTCTGTAACTCCATCCGATGAACCGTTGCTTTGTGGAATTGACTCCCAGGATGTTTCTCTGATCACTACAATCCTAACTTGTTCGGGTCTAGAGTTAACCATTATCTTCCTAGATGTCTTCCTCTGAGGGTTCCTGAAGGTTAACAGCTACAAGAGTAGCCTCTGCAACAGTGCTATGTTGAAGGCAGCCATCACTGAAAAGATTCAAGCGATCACCCAACAACTTTGCATTCAAAAGTGCCTTCAACTGAATGGTGGATATCTGGAGCATGTACTGTAGAGCTCCTCTTCACATTTTTGGTTTATGTTTGAGACTAAATGGTTGCAGATCCTAAAATGTTTTTTTTTTTCTATTATGCTATCATTTTGATCCTTGTTTTGTACCTGATCATTATGTTTAAAAAATTGGGAAACACCTTGTATTTTGCTTGAGCTTCATTTTCACCGCTTAATTAAATTTCATGGCCATTCTTGTAATGATGTTAATTATCCACCAAAAGATGAATAAAATATCCTCTTCTCGTAGCACGAGGAAAGTTTTTTTCAGAGACAATGTTGAAAAACTGCTTTTCGCAGTTAACGGAAATAACATTTTTAGGGGATATATATGCAGTTCTTTACTCGAACTAAACTTTATAAAAATGACAGAATATATATTATATATTAAATAATAACAAATTAACCGCATTTGCTTCTTTTTCTTCTTCTTCTTCTTCTTCATCTTCTTCTTTATCTTCTTTTTCTTCTTCTCCTTTTTCTTCTTCTTCTTTTTCTTCTTATTTTTCTTCTTTTTCATCTTCTCCTTTTTCTTCTTCTTCTATTTCTTCTTATTTTTCTTCTTTTTCATCTTCTCCTTTTTCTTCTTTTTCTTCTTTTTTTCTTCTTTTTCTTCTTTTTTCTTTTTCTTCTTCTTTTTCTTCTTCTTTTTCTTCTTCTTCTTCTTCTTCTTCTATGTGCCGTGACCCTTCAGGATGTTGGCGACAAAGGCTCTCAGCAATTTCCTGTCCTTTGCAGCTCTTAATAAATGTTGTCTTTTTGTTATCTCCCCTTACTAGGTAAGTTATGCGTTATTTTCTCCTGTCTCTCTTGCCGTCAATCTTTCCTGTGAGTGTCAAATTTCCCAAGACCTCTTTCTCCATTATGTGCTCTAGAAATTTCAACTCTCACTTCATTCTGTTAAGTATAATTGTCCTTTTTTTCCCATTTTCTCTACAACCTTCGCCCATGCACATATGTCCGGTCTATGATATTCCCATTATCTTTCTGGAGAACAACATTTTGGCTGCTTCAACTCTGTTCCAGTTGGAACACTAACCACTGATTTCGTAGGCCTACGTTACACATATATTATCTGCATATGTCTATTCCCCTATGTAAAATTGAAGGAACAAAACACAGACTTACATTGTTGCACAGTCTATTCATACTTCGTTTATCCAATCCCCAGCGATACCATTGGCTTGATTTTCACTTAAGGAAAAAATGATGTAACAATCTTCACGGATATTTAAAATAAAAAAAGCCAACAAAGTTAAATAAATGTAAATAAATTTGAAGATATCAATCTTATTTTATCTACCATTTCCCAAATAACAAGCGCACTATTAAGAATATATTTTGCCTATCTCTCCATGTAGACTTCTTATTTTTTTTATTCTAATTGGTTTTGAAGGCCAAACATGATAAGACATGATCTTAGTTCATCTTAACGAACGAGAAAGAAATGAGATGAAAGAAAATAGTTGAAAATGTCATTGTAAATAGTGCGCATGCGTCCATAAAATGCTCTGAACGACTTTTTAAGATGGTGAAATGGTATAATGTGATTCTGTGAACCTACACTTGAACAATTTATACATATATACTAGCTGAAATACCCGTCTACTGCAACTTTTCAAGTCTTGAAGAAAATTGAAGATTTATTTATCAGTCTGGCAGATCTATCACTTTAAAAATTATTTTTAGTGGATACTCATATTTTAGTAAACGCTCCATTTATTTATTAAACAGTATATTTATTTTCGTCTACCGGACTGAATAAACGAAAAAATATAAATAAATATACTGTTTAACAAATAAATGGAGCGTCTACTCAAATATGAGCATCCACTAAAAATAACGCTAAAGTTATATATATATATATATATATATATATATATATATATATATATATTCATTTAAAAACTAGCCCATGCAGCCGTAAGTTCTATGCTAACAGTTTCTTCTCTCGCACTTTCCAGTGATGTTTTTTCTGTAAAAATTTAAATGCAATGTCTATATTCTCTTTCTGCTCATCGGTTGTGTTTACGAACTTTATTCGTGAAAAAAACAACAACAAAAAAACAAAAAACAAAGTACAATTACATTTTTATTCAGTTCTATATTTGCTGTTATTTGCAAAGACTTCTTGCCACTTATCAGGCAGTTCTTTGAAACTTTTGAGCAAAATTCCACAGAGTTTGATGTGAAAAAAAGTGTTCAAGAGACTTTTGAATCTGATTTTATTAGAGAAATTTGTCACGCCCAAAGTGTTTTTTGATTGATTCATTCATTTTTTACAGCTTACCAACCCTTTGCAGGTTATTTATCACCAGAAAATATTTTAAGATTGTAAGAATTTTTTTTGAAGATAATAATGATTTAGTCTTAGTCAACCCATAGCTTGAGAGAAGAGGTGGATTCATACCTTTTTCAAGGTATTTGTGCATAAGTGAATAATAACAAACCCAAATGAAAATGGAACTCTGATTAACAATTCCGAGCCATTATCCATTACACCACCTGCACATCCATAGTTTACATCGCCTGGTATTCCCAAGCAGTCACCCATCTAGGTACTGACCAGGCTCAATGTTGCTTAACTTTCGGGATTGCATATAAACCAGTATTTCAATGCTATATGGTCATATGCTCAAAGCATTTTGCAGCGATTGTAAAAGGTAATAATCGCTTTGGTACAAGGCCAGTTGAACTGAGTTCCAAACTTTCTCTTCTGTTTTTCATGTTGTATGCAACCATGCATTTTCATAAAGAAAACAAAACATTTTTCTTTTTAATCTATTTTTTAATCTATGCTGTCATTGTGATGTAAAATCTTAGGTATGTTCGTACACTCCAAATTTATTCTTAATTACCAAGTATAATTCGTCATTAGGATTATCCATTCATCATTACAAATGTGATTATGGTCAAATCATACTGAAAATACTGGTCCAGTCAGTACATAGATAGGTGACCAATTGGGGATACCAGGTACTGTAAGTAACTTACTACAGTCTGAAATATGTTTCAGCTTTAAATAACTGCAAAGGGTGCATGAGCTGTACAAATACAAATCAATGAAACCAACCATTACAATCGATTCCCCAAAATGGAAATTACTTATGACTCAACCTAATATTTTTCAAAATAAATCAAAGAGTTCAGCTGGCTAGATGTAGCCATAAATTCTATGCTAACAGTTTTTTTCTCACATTTCTTGTTTGTAGAACTCCCTTCTGACTATATGCTTTCTAGCCAGCTTTAATCTGCAAAATTTAAATGCAATGTCAATCGCTATACCTGATTACTCTCTTCTCTTTCTGCTCATCATTAATGTTTCTGTTCCTAATTCTTCCACACATGGTACCCCCTTGTGTTTTGGGGGTGATTCCAATTAAAGAAAATATTACAATTTGTTTTCTTGTCTATAGCGAAAGAAACAGGCAGGGGTATATATATATATATATATATATATATATATATATATATATATATAAAAGTTCAGCTTAGTCAGGCGCGAGGGTTCCCAACGCGGATCGATGTCATTACTCTAGCAATCGCCTCGTTAACTTACTATGGTTATAAAAGACGACGTGATGCAGAGTAGTGGGTCGTAGTTGTTATTGTCGGAGCCCAGGTGTTTTGCTGACGAGGTAAGACGAATCTTGTCGCTAAAAGAAGATTTTGTTTAGTTTTTCACTCGGTTTGTTTTCGTTAATCGAGGATCCTTTGTTTTGTAATGGGATCGGCACATTTGGGCTTGAAGAGTAAGTCCTGGCAGAGAGCGAGGTGTGAAATATGGAGGAATGAGACGGATGTGGAAGACAAGATGAGAACAAACAGAAAGTGACAAGGACTAGAGTGCGAGCGGGAGGGGCGAAGAATGGCAGAAAATGGTAAGTTGAAGGAAGTTCAGAAGTATGGTAATGAGACAACATGACAACAGTAATAATACAGGACTTCGCCCGAGAACGAAAGAAAATATCGAACATGATACTGAGTGTGTAACTGCCAAACCTAGAACCATCATCAACACACCAAAAAAAGATTGAAGGAATTCGACTGGAACGGCGTGTTCTTTGATTGGAACGAACGGCTTCTTGTTACAAACTGATATACAGAGTTACACAAAACACAAAGACATCAGGTAGTCGGTGGAATGTTTATGAACAGCTTCCAACTTAAAATGGTCGAACATCTTATGTTGTGGTGATGGAATAAATTTTCAGCGCCACGTAGCTAAATAGATCTATTTTTCACAGTTTTTTTTTTTACATGTTTACTCTGTACAAGCCTCGGAAGCCACTCGAGGTTGAGGGTTACTGAGTTCTGTGATGTCAACGAATACTGGTTGTCACTTTTGTGATGCTCGTTGTAGTAGACTTTGTAATCCTAGATACAACTATAGTAACAATACTAATGCCAGACGCCTTCGAATAACACTTGCTCGATAACATCCGCTCGAACAGTAATCGGTATTGTGATCTGTATAGAGAAATATTAGAGGGAATAGAGTAGAAAATAGTAGTCCGAATACTAATAGAGGATAGACTAGAAATAAAGATCTGTATAGTATAGAAGATAGACTAGAGGTGGCGATTGTTAGTCGTCAACTACTTCCTACATATATGTGTTTCCTCTATGGTCACGTGATTCAATTAATCCAATAATGCCATCGCCTGTGTTTGCTCAATGGCGATCTATGTTCAAACTCAAGTGTCGGCAGCGACACTTTATTCCTGTATAACACTGAGTAAGAGGCACATTATGCAGATATATGGGGAAGATAACAGAAAGCCCTATACTTGAATGGGTTAAGATTGTAGTGATCGGGAAACATCTTCACGGGAGTCGGTTCCACAAAGCAGAGGTTCGCAGGAATGGATGATTTTCTAAGCGTAGTTTACATCTAGTACACGGCCGAACGATGGGGCACCCAGTGAGAATAGTACTTATTACTCACACGTAATTAATCTAGCAAGACAAGTCGAAGTGCCCAAAGCTGCTGGAGTGGACCTTACGGTTAAGAAAACAATATGGGGATTGAAAAAAATATTAGGATTGAAACAGATTTTATTGACTTTGGGTTGTCGCTTTTTTATGTGAAGATATTGTAGTATATTTGGGTTTCCGGTTCCTACTAAAGTCTTTTAATGCTCTGTCACTTCTAGTAGCCTCTTGAGTCTTAATTGTCTTTTCACCTAGCTTGGGGTGAATTGATTACAAAAAAACAAAAAAAGAAAAAAAAATGATAACCAGGTCTTATACCAGTTAGA
>CAHIKZ030000882.1:672500-692129 GCA_903632075.3 Acanthosepion pharaonis | reverse complement strand
GAACTAAAAGGCAGACAGTCACTTCATTTTTTTTTATTTAAAATAAACTTGTGTGAGCTTAGAAACTAGCAGAAGAATGTCTCGTCTTGCCTCATCTACCTTAAAACTATGTTCTTTCCGTGACTAAAACAAGATTACAATATTCGCTTACATTGAAAAATGTCACTAGGGTGCTTGTCATTTATTGCAACACAACATTTAATTTTAAACACTAAAGCTACCCCCCCATCTCTATCTATAAAAGGCAGGATGTGTGTGTGTGTGTGTGTGTGTGTGTGTGTGTGTGTGTGTGTGTGTGTGTGTGTGTGTGTGTGTAACGAATGCACGGCCGCAATTTTCGACGGATTTTCACCAAAATTTACATGCACATGCTCCAAGTTAACGGGAAGGTCAAGACCAACGTTGCATTTCCCAACTCACATCGATAGTGGAAATAATCGATTTTTTCATGCTTCTACGGCAGTTTTCATGTAGTTTGCGGCCATTTTTTACTGGCCAGAGTGAGGGCCTATAGCTGGCTGCCACCAATAGGTAAGAAGATTTGTATTGGCCAGCGTGTGAGCCAACAGATGACTGACACGAATGTTAACTAGCATGCTAGCATGCAAAAAAATTCGATAGCTGCATTCGTCACAAGTGGGAAAAAAATCTGCATGGCACTTTACTCCAATTGGCTCATTCGCATTGATTCTGATTCCGCAGAACTGGGTTGCGTGTGAAAAAGTATTTGTTTTTAACATTCTTTTTTCATTCGGTTTTACCAGTTACGAGTCTTTTTTTTAAAGCTGATCGTTTTATGTTCATTTTGTTTAGTTCTTTTTTCGTAACAGATTTAATGTTTAGTATAGAGCTTAGAAAAAATTCGCAGTGTGAAATAGGCAAGAAGTAAGGCATGTAGCAACATCAGCACGGCAAAGGGCACTCCTTTAAAGTCAAGGAAGGAAAAAATATTTTAAGTCAAGTGATAGCGATTGCTCTATGAGTCGTACGATTTTTTAATCAAGCACGGGCAACGCCGGGCCATGCTGCTAGTATTAATTAAAAACTGGAGCCGTCAAAATAAAGCAAGTACACAAATTTAACTATCTGGGAATTCCTCTAACAGACGATGGAAAATCTGAAGGCGCGTTTGAATAACGAATAATGTCATAAAATAGTAATAAGAAATAAAATTTAATTGGAAAGAAAGGCAATAGTGCTTAATTGCTACGTAATATTAAAACCTCTTATATGGCATTGAATGCTGGATAATTTCCTTACTGATTCGACGAGAATATGAAGGAAAATAGATTTGGTTCTACAAAAGGATACTGCGAAAACTATCAACAGAACATGTGAACAATTAAGAAGTTTTAAAGAAAATATGAGCGAAAAAGGACACGTCTCATTCGGATCAGCAGGATGCAGTTGAAGTTTATAGGACATAACGAGAAAAGTAGGCTGGGTAAAATCGACCCTCACAGGATGTACTGAAAGCAAGAGGAACAGATGGAAAATATCGAGCAACCTACCCTAACAAGTTTGTACAAATGGATGAACTGAGAGTCAGTAAGAAGATAGGCATTTTTAGCGCTACAAAGGATAGGACGTTGTGGTGAACAATGATCGCCGACTTCATGAATGGTCACAGGATAGAAAAAAAGAAAAAGAAGATATATGTCTCTTCTTATCAGCAATACTTACCTTCCGAGCAACTTCAACAGCGGCATACATATTTAAATATACATGTATCGTAGGGTATTGTATTGATCTGCTAACGTCTTTCTATATTATATAGATTTATAGAAGAAGAAGAAGAAGAAGAAGAAGAAGAAGAAGAAGAAGAAGAAAAATATTTGTCCATTCTTATCAGCAAGGGCACCAGATTACCGAAAACTATATACTATTTTTGATATCCATGCATTCTATATCATATAAATTAATACAAAAAAGTAGTCATAATAAGATTTTAGTAGCAATAAATAAAAATACAGTAGATCAATAATAACACTAGTTTATCATTAGCGTTAAAGGCAGAAGCATTTTATTGCAATTGATTATGTTCTGCACATGTAATCTAGGATTATTCTGTCCTCTATCTATAAGCAACCGATGGATTCATGCCAAACTATCGATGCACTATACAAGACCTCCAGAAGTGCGGTCCTCCTCAAGGTGGGTGACTATTTCAAGAACACAGTTGACGTCCGTTAAGGATGTTTGCCTTCCTTTCTATAGAACATCATGCGAGAAATCAATCAAGATCATCAGTTCACTATATTCATAGGAAAGAGAATCGACTTTTACCCATTCGCTAATGACATTGACTAATTGGGAGACAGCAACACCGAATTTCAGGGTCTCACCAACAGATTGACAAACAGAGGAGGAGCTTATGGAATGGAAGCGAGCACTGAGAGGAGTAAAGTCCTGGTCAAAAGCAGAAACCAGCATCAGGGCACAGATCTTCGCTCGAACCACTGATTTGAAGCAACGTGAATGACTATTGCCATTGACTTGTTGGGCGGCAATGTCTCACTAATAGATTGACAGACAGCGTATGGAATGGAAGCGAACACTGAAAGGAGGAAAGTCCTGATCAACATCAGAAATCAACATCAGGGCCCAGATATTTGTGAACGGAGAACAACTGTAAGAAGTGGACGCATTTAAATATCTTGGCGTTACCCTCATCAAAGATGGACGCACTACAACAGAGATCAAAACCAGACTGGTTATGGCAACATCGGCAATAACAAAACTCAGTAAGATTTTGACGATCAAAAACATCAGATTTCCGACAATGAAGCTCTACAAGTCCCTGGTGTTGTCTATACTGCTCTATGGATGTGATAGCAGAAACCAACAAGAAAGTCTAAACATTTGAAACGAAATGCTTCAGACACCTTCTCATGATCTCCTGGAAAGAACAGTGGTAGAGAAAAATGACTTAATGCCCAGCCACCGGTTGAACAGTGGGTAAACATTTGTAACTATTTTTTTATATCTACCGTGTAACATTACATATCAATTATTTGCGAATTTTGACTCAGGAGCTCAGGCAGAAGGGTTAAAATTGTTCAGGACCGTAGGGGTCAAAGGGTTAACGTTAAAGCATAGCTTCCTCTAATTTTATTGAGGCAGTCCAAAATCTGGATGGACATCATCAAAGAATGGACCAGGATGAACACTTTGAGGCGGAAAATAGATATGGTTGGCAGCGGCTGATTGTATCATTATCGCTTGTCTCTTCTTCGATCGGCTCCCTCATGAGAAAAGAAGATAGATGCATTTCCGCCATTCATTTACCCATTAACTGATTCCAAAAACTTACTCTTGTACCCCGGGGATAATTTTGTGCGAATAATGTGGCCCTTCATATATCTTAACTGTGAAATCCTGATTTAGTTAAATTTTAGTACAATTACATATTCGAAAAAAACTAAAACATTGTTCTTTGTTTAGGATTGAGTTTCCGGTTCCGTTTAAAGTCTACTTCAACTTTATACTTCTAATGGCGCTACCTGAACTCTTAAATATTATTTGCTAATTATATTTTCCCCACAATAGTAGTAGATAGGTTCCTCTATCACAATGTTCACAGCGGTCTTTTGAATAGGAGTGGAAGTTTATTCGTTGTTCCATGATTGGGTTTCTGGTTTTTTCTGAAGTATTTTCGTTTTCTTCCAGTCACAGTAACTACTTACGTCTCTGTGGCATTATTGCTTTACTTGGGGTGAACCGATTAAAAAGAAAAGAAAAGAAATGCCATCTTTGACGCGACCGATTTTCTTTACTATTGTGCCGAATATCGTTTCTAAATTATCTTCGTTCTTCGGAAATTCTGCTGGTATATTTGCCCTTGCAGACGCTGCCTTTGGTAATGCTCGCCATTTTTACTTCCATTTTCATTGTTTTAATAGCAATACCAGCTTTAGTAGTTGTGCTTGAAAACCATAATCACTGTTGCTGCATGTTAAATTTAGTAAAGGCTCAAAAAGGCAACCCAGTCGCTGATTTTATCGCCCTTGTTAACATAATAACGTGATGTCCTTTCGTCCGTCTCTCAATTTGCAACTGTCATTGATGAAATTGTCAATGTCTAAACAGACGGGATTGGGAAAATTACTCTATCAATGGTTAGTGTGGGGTGATGACGGAATATCTCCCATTTATCTATAATAATATCAACTTGTAATTCTTCAATACAGGCTGATATTCCTTCCTGCCTTTTAAGAATTTCGCTAGCTCGCTCGAAGCATGTTGTTATTACAACATAATTACAAAGGCTGCTTAGTTGTTATTATATCCCAGAATTCCTAACCGGAAGCTGCGTACCGTAAGTGGACTCTTACAATGTACAGCGGAACGTATGTGAACAACTGCACGTGTCTGCCTACAGTCACAGCAGAAATTCATACCTTTCAATATGCAATTGTAGGCGAACAGGAAGAGATACATATGTGAATAAGTTGGGCACTTCGACATGGTGTAATGATTAGCATACGGGTCTCGCTAAATTAATTAACGACTGAATAGTGAGTTCGATCATCACTGAGATCCCCATGCTTTCGACCTTGTGCCACATCTAAGCTACGCTTAGAAAATCACCATACAAGATTAAGTTATGGCAACTACACATATACTCATGTTTTAATACTATAAAAATTATATTTACTCGGTACATAGCTTTTTTTTTTATTTCGGTAGAGGTTCATGTTTTTCTTGGTGTGTGTGTGTGTGTGTGTGTGTGTGTGTGTGTGTGTGTGTGTGTGTGTGTGTAACCCTGAAGCCCTGATCCAAACGTGGACCTTATAATCTTGTGTGGGATATAAGAGACTGTCCTTATTACCAGCATGGGTGTTTATATATCTATCTCTGCCATGAGTTTTTTTCCCACACACACGCATCATGAAATTAATGTTCGTCGAATATATCGAGTGTATTACATCATTGCTTAACTGTGTTCATTTTAGCAATATATCGAGTTACCTTCGTCATATCGGGTGTTCTACATTTGGCTCTTAGCAATATATCGAGTGCCCTGCATCTTGGTCGTAGAAATATATTGAGTGTCCTACGTCTATAGGTCATAGCAATATATCGGGTGTTCTACATTTTTCTCTAAGCAATATATCGAGTGTCCCAAATCTTGGTATTACCAATATATCGACTCTGCTGCACTTTGCTCGTAGCAATATATCGAGTGTACTACATTTTCCTGTGTTCTGTAATAAAACAAAATACTTAATTTATTTGGTCCAACAATTATGGTTTCTTTCTTTATTAGACTAAACGTGGCCGAGTGGTTAGAATGTTCGCTTTCCTTAACATGATCGATAGAATTGGTGTTATCTGCCTAGGTACCCTTTGGAAGTACCGGAAAAATCATACAACGTGTTGAGCCAACCATTGCGAGTGAAAATAAGTCGATCATACTGATCCGAAGCTGTCGATGTTTGCACAAAGCAACAGAAATGTGGTTCTATAGAAGCATGCTTAGAATACCGTGGGCCAAAGTAAGGACGAAGTTTTAGAGAAAATGGTTAGTTGGTTAGTTTAACGGCATATCAACATCATTATGGGTCTTATAATGCGGAAATTTAATTATGAAGGGAGCTTTGAAGACAATAAATATCTGCTGTCACAATTAAATACATCGTAGATGATACTCAGCTTTTGTTCATTTACAAGTTTGTACTGATATGACTACTTGAGGTTTTATGTTGTAATTTTGTTTTTTAAGTTATAGTTTGGAATACAGTTTGATTTAAGAAATTGCAGGATATTATGTGAATTAATTTCATGGGAGTGTTCATTGATGTTGATTGTTTGCTGTTGTTTAGCGGCATATCAACTTTAACACCGAAATCTAAATAATTTGAACAATCTTATGCTTTCAGTTTAATATATTTTGAACGCAATTGTATGCCTTTAACCATAGACCAAAAGTATTGTTTGTCATGTGTATTGTTGGTCTTTTTTGTATAAAACTGTGTTGCTGGTATTTTTACTATTAAAATGTATTTTTATACATTCATTCTGTTTTTGTTTTGTGAGGATTCACTATTTTCCCATAGCTCGGACCCTAACAGGTGCTACCACCGCGGATCAGGGTTGATCTGTTAAGAACAGGAATTAAGAGGTGGTTACACGGTGCTCAATACTTCCAATCTCGGATGTACTTTGGATTATTTGATACTCACAGAACAGATTAAGTGCTTGAGTGACAAAGGGGAATGAAAGATAACGTACCTAGCGAGCTTGAGGAAATAGATGTAGGAATAAGATTTAGGAGAGATAACAAAAAAAAAGACAAATTTTATTATGAGCTGCAAAGAAGTGGAAACTGTGAAGAGCTATGATCGTTAACATCCTGAAGGGACACTGCACATAGAGGAAGATACCGTCTGTCCCAAATTTGACCTGATGCTGCGTTAGAATAATTTTTTTTAAAATATCAAGTGTCCTAAATTTTAGAAATGCGCCCTACGAAACTCGGGTACTTAAATATCAACTCATTGCCCAAACGTTTGGGATGAGCGTGTTCTTTACTAGAATTAAGCAATTTCTGAATTATAACTTTATTATTTCTGTATTGAAAACACTCAATCAATTAAAGCGCCATTAATTGCCATATCGATAAATATCATTATCATTTTGAAAGCATAATAAAGTAATATTCGTAAATTAAGTCTATTTCTTATCTATATGTCAGGAGGTTTTCCTCAAGGACAATTAAAACTGGGCTTTAACAAAGAGTGTATTGATTAAGTCCAGCAATTATATCAAATAACAATAAATGGGAGAATTCTCTTTTGAATTCAAAAGCGAAAGCAATTCAATGAAATGACAAAAGAAATGTGACATTTTTAAATAAAGCATTTTTGTTTCCTTGATATCAATGTCATAACCTAAAAAACAGCAGATGATATTAATATATATTTATGGCAAGTTTAAGAAAGAAACTAATTAAATTCATAGAAACTGAGTCTCGGTATGTTATACGACATAGAATATTTTCTAAATACGTTTGTAGAAACTATTTTTTTCTGTACAATGCTAATGATAATGATCATATTCGCCGCTTCCTTATAAGGAAATATTTGGCATTAATTGACCGATCAGCCTTTTGTGATGTCACCGAACATTCGTTACCACTTTTGTGATGCCAACGAATACTCGTTGTCACTTTTGTAATTCTCGTTGTAGTAGAGACTTTGTAATCGCAGATACAACTATGGTAAAGCCGTTGGGCAATACTGGTGTCAGACGCCTTCGAATATCACTAGCACTAATAGTACTTGCTCGATAATACTGGCTCGAATAGTAGGCACCGAATAGTAATCTGAATAGAGAAATAGTATAGTGAATAGAGTAGAGAATAGTGCTCCGTATAGTAGAGGATAGAGTAGAAATGATGATCCGAATAGTAGAATGGATATAGAATAGATTGTCACGATATTTTCTAATGGGTTACCTATATGGTCACGTGATCCACTTAATTCAATAATGGGATCGCCTTTTTTGCTCACTGGCAGTCTATGTTCAAAGTCAACTGTCGGCAGCGACACTTTATTCCTATATATCACAGCCAATACTGCGTCCTGATGAAATTTATAAAATCTTTCTCTTAAAACAATTTTTCATGAAAGTAGGTTTCTCAAGTGCAGTAGCTGTTATCGCTCTTTCCAAATTGATGAATTGGGTAGGGAGGGATTTATTACTTATGCTAAACTTTATTTAATGTTTTGGTTTTGTAGCAATGTGTGGTGTTCGGCGAAACTACTTCTAAGACAGCCTATTATAATGCTCAATTTCCCTATCACCTATACTAAAATTGTTATAACTGATCCACGTAATAAAGTATTTGAAATGTTTGCTATTTACTAATTGCACATTCTGATTAATTCATTGTGGATTCTGGGTATTTGCCGTCATTGCTTTCATTCCAAGTCTAGATCATCATTTCTGTTTTGGAAAAGTTTATTTTGAGTCCTATTTTGGAACATCGATTCCCATTCGATCATCGAAATTAAGCAACGCCGCGTCTGGTCAGTACCTATATGGCTGACCGCTTCAAAATACCAGGTACTGTAGGCTTGGATGTACGATTGGTGTAATAGATAACGGCTAGGAATTGTTCATCGCTGAGCCGCGTTTCAATTCCAGTTGGTTCAATATATTCACTTACGCTCAAATACCCTTGAGAAAGGTATGGATTCACATCTTCTCTCGCCAGCTATAGGTTAATTATTAAAACTTGTATCTTCTTCTTATGTCATGATCAAGCCGATCGTAGAAGAGACATGAGCGACAATGATGCAGCCAGCCGCCACAAACCAGATCTGTTTTCTGATTCACGAACCAGCGCCGAAGTGTCCATCCTGGTCCATTTTTTTATATTGTCCATCCATGTTTTGAACTGCCTCCCCATCTAAGCCTATGGAGTCGAATCAGACCAAGAAACAGTGGTATTAAAAAGTGCTCAATACACGTGTGAAAAATAAAAGTAAACCATCTTCCAAGGTACCTTGAAGGACAGTCTTTTATAGAGTATTGTAGGATTTGACATGTCCAAATCACAACTTGGTAAAGAATACAATATTTTAAGATCATTCTCATCCCAATTATTAATACTTATATCATCGGCATATTCCCCTCATCATTGGCCTCGGGAGGGAAGGCCACATCGCTGTCTTCTATTAGTTGATTAGTTTGGGACGTGGTAGAGAATGTTTAAACAAACAGTGCCCATCTCTTCACGTTTGTGCTTGTATATGTGCAGAGCATACTTCAAGAAAAGATTAAATAGATTGGTGCTCTGTTTTTCACCTGCTCGTACTGCTGATGGTGTTTGCAATGTCGGTAGAATGCACTAAGATGAACAAGAATCGAACTTATACGAACTTATTCCTAATGCAGCCTACTCCATCTTCAAATTTAAATGTGTATTTATTAATATTAAATTTGCTAAAACACATCCATACACCGAGGTATTTGAAGTTTATGGTATTTATTAATTCTGCATACTGAATTTTCTTTATGGGGGATTCAGGGTATGACCCATCAGTGTTGCAAGTAAAGTATTGTTGCAAGAGCATAAAAGTGATGAGTAAAGTAGAAATTATGGGCATATGTAAGATAGATAACGGTTGATCCGAGATTAGAAAGAATTAAGATTATAGCGATAGTAGAAGCATCCGCTCGTATTCAGTTCAACAACGTAACATTTCTGGGAAAGAAGTTGAGTGGGACTTCCTCTTTACAAATGGAATAGGAAGTTAATGAAGATTTGAAAACATTAAGAGTGTAGCGATCAGAGAAGCATCCACTCGTATAAAGTCCAACAATGTAACAGTTCTGGGAAAGAAGCTGAATGGGACTTCCTCTTTACAAATGGAATACGTGTATGTGTACATGGCAATAATGTGTCATATCTTAACTATCCTCGTCAGAACGAGACGTTCATATGGATGTCCTGCATAGCGCCAAACCCAGTCTGAATTTTCAAAACTGTGAGTTCTATAGAAACGATCGATTGTCAAAGGTGACTTCGAACGAATTAATTCTGTAGGTCTTACCGTGGACCATCCTTCACGTGGAGTGGCGCTACAGTTTCATAAACATCTGTACTAAATATACAAAAACTACATTACCCGAAGACTTCAAACAGCAACAAAAACTAAAATGGATATCACATGTAAATCAAAGTGAAAACAATGGCATCATCTACATGTTGACATTCCACACTACTTTGAGCAAAAGGTTAGGAAGAAAATTCCCCATCAGAACGTGACAAACGTATTTTCCTTAAAAAAGTGTTTCAATAGAAAAAAATGATAAATTTCAGCTGACAGCGGCACTAGCAGCGCGGTCAATCAATACCGAATGTTTCCTTATAAGGAAGCGGTTATATTTAACCTTACCTTCACCATTCCCGTTAGTGCCTGCAGTTTTCACTTGTCTCCGTGTCTTTCCGAAATTTCACTTATTTCTCTGGTAACCGTTGTTATCGCGACGCTAATCAAAGCTAGAGCACTTGTCTACTATGAGAGACAGAGAGTTATATCTTTGTTGGTCCCAGCAATCAGTCCGAGGTGAAAGAGGTTCAATCCTGTTCACATCTAATGTCTACCAAAACGACACTGCCAAAACTATACTAAGCTTTTATCTATTAACATCAAACATATCTCCTTCGACAGAGTTCATTTCTACAGGTAGGGGGGGGGCGGTAGGTGCAAAAACTATCCAGTGTAATATTTTTTTTTTTTTTTTTTTTGGCGTTTCAACAGATCTTGACAAAATGAGTCTTTACTTGTTGAGGAAGAATAGAGTACCTGAGTTGGCAAGTCACTTTTCTATAATTAATTTACGTGCCCAGACAGTGTGGCTGCCAATCTGTTTCAAGATTTCTTGGGAGAATGGTAACAGATATAAATTCCGAGTCAGGCTGTAGGCATTCAAATGCAGGTAAACCAATGTAAAATCTAGAATTTAGAATGCTTCTTTCAACAGCAGAAAAGAATTATTTCTTCTGGGGAGTGAATTCATCTAATCAATAGATTATATATACGTTCAGATACCTGGAGAACATAGGATAAAATTTAATATAAATAGCAGTTTTTTTTGGGGGGGGGTCATTACTGATATATCCATCTATTTTGATGGACGGTTGGTATCATGGATAGTGGTTCGGAATGAGAAATCAGAAAAGAGAGTTCGAATTCCAGTCGGGTTCGTTGCATACATTTACACGTAATTACCCTTGGTAAAGGCATGAATCTATCTCTTCCTCCCCCAGCTATGGATTAAATCGAAAAACGTGTATCAGTAAAAATCGTTCTTATGTTAAAAAGAATAATGTAATATTAACTCTCAAAACAAAGTTATTCCTACAATCCTCAAAATAAGCATATTTTTTAATAATCCCCAAAACTGTTTAACCGTAAAGATTCCCAATCATTCTGTCTAGTTTCATATGTATCTTTTATTACTAATATTTTCATATCTATCTATCTATCTATCTATCTATCTATCTATCTATCTCTCTCTCTCTCTCTATATATATATATATATATATATATATATATATAGTAAAAGTGTAGAGAAAATTATAGTTTCCGCACGTACTTCTAATAGTCTAAGGGATAGGTGTGACGATAGGTGTGTTTAGAAGAAAAAAATTACAATAATAAAATGCAATAATCAACGCCAACAATTGATTCAAAGGAATGAATTAGTGTTAAAATATCGACATAGGAACAAATTAAAATTTCCATAATATAGGTTTAACTTAATTAGCTACCATATTTCCATAATATTCACTCTCTTCTACCTGTTCAAATGTCGACGTTATAACTAATTCTAATTTCTATATTTAATTCACCTCTAGAACCTCTTTATACTATATTAATCATAATTTGTAAACTTTCCCCTACTTTAATATCTCCCCAACTCTCTTTCCATTAATCATTTACATCCTTTTATCTATATATTTAAAATTTATTTTTAGCCCCTTTTTTATTTCTCTTTTAATTTTAAATTACAATTCCATTCTTCATGGAACCCCAAATTAATGCCGTAAGGTTAATATTCGGGTTTAATTTTATAAAAGGTCTTCCCTTTAAGGCCAAAAACTTCCATCTTCTCCTGTCCCCTGACTTGTGCCGTTCGTCTGACTGAAACATTGAAATGGATAATTTCTGTATTAGTTTCTCGACAGATTGGTCATTTAGTTTTCGTTGTTACATTCTACTTCCTGTCCCTCCTGACTGTTTAGAAACGAACAAAGTCCACACCGGTGTTGATAAGACAGACAACCGATATGTCTATGTGTGTATGTGTGTGTGTGTGCAAGTGGATATTGAAGTCAACACCGAGAGGCAACAGTCTGTTTCATTATAAACGCCATCACCAGGCCATGTGCGTTGTGCTTTTGCTCGACTACTTATACATACAGGTCATGACATGACGGCGAGAATATGACACAATAATAAGAAAAGCATGACAGGAAAACAACCAATAAAGTACCTGAACCAATTAAACCTACGCGTAAGTACAGAATAAAGAAACAATGTCCCTTGAACAGAACAATTTAATATACCAAACCACTGTAAAATCAGAAAAATATAGATAGGAATAAAAGAAAGACCTTAGAAACAAAGAAACTATGCACACAAAACATCCTTTACAAAAAGTAAATACACGAACAGCACAATGCTTTCTAAACATATCTGGAAGATTAAAAACAAAAAGACAAATCACGCCAAAAATATCGTCGAAAATAAGGAAAAGAACATCATCCTACAACAATCAGTCCAAAAACTGTAAACTCTGCCTGGAAGATAAACTAGCTATAATTAGACCAAAACAAACTACTAAATAACGATCAGAATTTTTACTACGTTACTTAAAAATTGAAAATTGAAAACGAAGAAGAATAAACGAAAATAAATAAACGAAAACAAGTAAAATAAATTAATCCAAACAAAATAAATTAGTAAATAAATTAAATAAATAATAAACAAATTAACAAACCACGTACGCACAGATACACACGAGAACACACAATAATAACAGCCAATTATTAAATAATAATCAATAATAAATAAGTTAACTAACAACATTACAAACAGCCCCTAGCGTAATTCAAAACTGTTAACACCCACGAAAATAACCGTTAGAATAATACAATAGACTACCCACAATGCATCATCTTCTATTATGTGCCGTATCCCTTCAGGACGTAGGTGATCATGGCTCTCCACTTCCCCCTTGTCCTTTTGCTACATCTCTCGAATCCTGATTCGTCATCTACTTGCTTAAGCCCGTTAGGTATGTCCCGCATTGCTTTTCCTTGTCTCTCTTCACCTCTATCCGTCCTGTGAGTATCAGATTCTTCAAGCTCTGCTATCGCATTACATGTCCCAGAAATTTTAGCTGCTTCTTCCTGATGTTAAGTATAAGTTTCCTCCTTGTTTGCATCATCTCCAAAACCTCATCGTTGCTCACATGTTCGGCCCATGGTATCCTTAGCATCCTTCCGAAGAAACATACATCCGTTGCCTCGAGTCTCTTCTTTATCTTTGAGGAAGTCGTCCAACATTCGCTGCCGTAAAGGAGGACATATATTACGTAGCAGTTCAGTACTCTTTTCTTCGTTGCCAACGAAATCATCGTAATAGTCTGCGTAGCTTTTGGAATACGTCTTTAGCCATCCCAATACGTCTACGGACCTCAGCGTCGCACTTACCGTCCTCTGTCAGAACACTTCCCAGATATTTAAATTTCCGCACCTGCTCTATTTTAGTGTCTCCAACCTGTAAATCGTATTTCTGGCCCATATTTTTAATAATGACCATGCATTCTGTCTTCTTGCATTTTATGCTTAGTCCTTTCTTCTCGCTCTCCTTCACTATCTTCTGTAGGAGATTTTGTAATTTCCTTTTCGTATCCGTTATCAGCAGTGTGCCATCTGCGTATCTTGTGTTGTTAAGATTGTGGACTATAAAGAATCCTAGTAGGATTTCCAGTTCTTTCAGAATTGCCTCGCAGTATATAGGTTGAATATGTCTAGTGAAAATACACATCTTTGCTTTACGTCCCTTTCTATTTTTGTATATCTACTGAATTCATTTTTTTATCCGTATGCAGGCCGTTTGCTGCCAGTTCTGGATTATTCTACTATCTTTCCCAAATATATCAAGGTTGCTGAGCAGTTCCAACAGATCATTGTGGCATACTTTGCCGAGCGCCTCTGCGTAGTCTATAAAACATAGGTGCACGTCCTTCTTCATTTGTATTGCTCTTTCTGATAACATTCTGAGCTTGAATATCGCGTTCTTTGTTCCGGTGTCTTTAACGAACCCGTACTGTTCTTGTCCTATCTCTGGTCTGATTCTGCTGCGCGCTTTAATAATCAGAATATGGATGATGCGTTTTGTTATGTAGGTGAATCAGGCTGATTCTTCGGTGGAGTTCACATTCGTTTGCGCCTGGTTTCTTTCTGAAAATAGATCTGCTGAGATCTTCCCGTATATCATCACTGTTATAGATTTTATTTATTATTTCTGTAATTTTGTCTATGCCAAAATCATCTAAGGCTGTCAGCATTTCTGTTACAAGTCCCTCTGGCCCTGCCGCTCTGTTTCTGTTCAATTTGGCCAGTGCAGCTCCTACTTCGGTTTTTAAAATTTCAGGCCCGTCTGTATTTTTTGTGTATTGCTGGTTGTTCTCTTTTATCGTGGAATAGTTCTCCAATATATTCCTCTCTGCGCTGAAGAATTTTTCATTCTTTAATATGAGCGTTTTATGCAGCCTGTTGACGAGCATCTCTTCTATCCTGTTAGTTCCTTTATTTGTTTATGCATATCTCCTTTGTTGGTGGTACTCAATATCGCTGTTTCTGCACATTTTTTGTTTAGCCACTCTTCTTTAGCCTGCCTGCATTTGGTCCTTATTTTCGCTGTGTAGTTTTCTTTATTCCGTTCTGTATCTTAGTACAGTTTTCAGTCTCCTTTGCATCATGACAGGAATCTCATCGGCCATCCATTCGTTTTTTCTTCTTCATCCTTTGGGATGATATCGTTTGCTGATGGCAATAAAACTTCTCTTAGTCCTTCCCATTTCGAGTTTCCATTTCTTTTGTGTCCCTCGTATCTTCTTTTCACAGTGTTTATATATTTTCCAGGTACTGGTCACTTAGGAGTTTGTTGTAGGGCAATTTAGGTGCTCCATCAGGATTCTTGAGTTTCCGTAATTTCACTCTTACTTTGCATATAACAGAGCGATGATCGCTTCCACAGTCGGCATTTGGTTAGGTTTTGCTGTGAACCATTGAATTTCCGAAACCTTTGTTGATTGTTACGTAGTTAATTTGATTTTTAGTTTCTCCTCCTGGGATCATCGATGTCCATAATCGTCTTGGATGATCTTAGAACCATATGTTACTTGGCCATTGGCCGTGCATCATTGGATCTATTTTTCTCCACAATCGTTGCTGGTTCCTAGTCCAAATTTTCTGGATATATCCCCTGCTCTCTCCTTGCATATTTTGGCGTTCTGGTTTCTCATGATAATTATGACGTCTTGCGATTTGCAATGAGCCTTGGCAGTGTCTACCATGGAGTAGAAAGATTCGATTTCTTCCTTGCTTTGTGCTGTCGGTGCATACACTATTATGATAGCTACGTTGAAAGGCTGCCCTTTCAGCTTGACTACCTGAATTCTTTCGGATAATTCCTAGAATGCATTTCTTCAATTCTTGATCTAGTACCATTCCTACTCCTTTATCGTTTTTGCCCTCCGCCTGCATAAATAATCCTGTGATGGTCACTGAGAAAATCTTCGTTGTTTGACCATCTAGTTTTACGTATACTTAATATGTTGATTTTTAGCCTTGTCATCTCTTGTTTTACGTTATATAATTGGCCACAGTTGTTCAACGTTCGAATTATTCGAGTTATTTTTGTTTGGTGCGAGCAGTTGCCAAATAACGGTCTGATAACACCTGTCGCTCCTTTCCGAACTAGGAATAAGTTCCGAAGAATTTTATCCCTTTTACGCTGTTTGTGCTAGCAGCCGCTGGATGATAGTTAGGTGACACCTGTGGCTCCTGTCGGCTCTTACCGGGCAAGGTGTTAATTCCCATAGACTTCACACCTTTAGGTTTTATATTGCGTGTATTATTAGCCATGATATATCTTAGGATTAATAGGGGAGTGGTTTGCTGTTGTCTCCTCCACAGCTGTTCTGTATATATAAATAGTCGAGCAAAAACACAACGCACATGGTCTGACAATTGTGTCTAACATGAAATAGGATGTTGCCTCTGGGTGCTGACTTCAATGTCTACTTTTATATTTACATACGCTCTATCCCCAATATTGTGTACTATAAACATAGCATACCTTAAAACTATATTTTATCACTATATATATATATATATATATATATATATATATATATATATATGTATATATATATATATACAAATCAACAACTCATGGTGACTCAGTTTCAGACTTCAAGCGATCTTCACACTTCACATCAATAAACCGCAAATTATCTGAGATTTCCTCCAAACAGATCATGATACAACCGTAAAAGATAGTGGATTTTCGGCAACACTCACATACACTCCACACTGTGCAAAAATAACACAAAACAAACGTCATATGTTTCAACCTAACGTACAACAAAAACGTAAAAACAAACATAATATTCAATAAACTCATACACAAACACTCCTCCATCAAGCACTTTCCACAAGATATTTAACAGAACACAGTAAAAAATCAACTACAGTTCCACCGAGAATATACAAAAAATAATAACAAACCACAACAGAAAAATATCTAAAAACCACCAGCACAAATCAAGCCCACCTGTAATTGCAAAGCAAAGAACGAATGCCCCTGAAATGTCAATTACTTACAAAAGAATATAATATCCAAAACAACGGTAAAATTAGCATACAATGGATAAAAATATACGTAGTAGTAACTGATGGACCCTGTAAACAGAGAAATTAATCACGCAAACATAATCTACAAATAGTAAATACGAAAATAGCACAACGCTTTCTAATTATATATAGAAAATTAAAACCACAAATCAAATTACCCCAAAAATATCATGGAAAGTAAGAAAAACAGCGCCAGCCTACAAAAATAAATGAAGAAATACTATAAACTTTGACTGAGGAATAAAATAGATGCAATCATCTTCTCAGACCAAAATAAATTACTAAATAAAGGATGCAGACTCGAAAACAAATTTTTACGACGTTATTTAAAACTCAAAAACTTAAAACGGATATCTTGTAATATACAACCATTAAAAAAGCAATTATATGCACTATATAAAACTGTAACATAGTTCTTAGACAAAGCCAATACTTTACAGTAAACAAAGGAAATATATGCACTATACACAACTCAGATAATGTAACATAGTTCTTAGACAAAGCCAATACTTTAAACTAAACAAATAAGTTAACCTAGCCCCCCAAAATAAATAAATATACAAAATAACCAAATAAGGACACATGGCACAGTGGATAAAGGCGTTGGTTAGATCCAGTGACAGGACCCAAAGAGTGTGAGTTCAATACCTGGTTAAGGTGGTGGAGAACCTGGAAGGGAATTAACAGGAGATAACTGATAACTGACATTCATTAGACATGGCACGTGGAACTAGAACAGTCTATCCCAGCGAGCGAAATAAAGGGTTCAGTTCGGTATTCCAACTACCTGAAGAAGGCCGGAGCGTACAACGGCCGAAACGTTGTGATAAATATGGCAGCAAAGATGAGGATGATAGTCCAAACCATGTAAATTGAATAACCAAACAGTCTATATAAATAAATCAATTAAGTAAATAGTAAACAAATTCAAAGAATCCTCACCTAAACACAAGCAAATGTAATAAAAATGATCAACCACAAATAATTAGGTAATGAATAATAAGCAAAGAGAATAAGTAAAATAATAAGTAAAAATCTATAAAATGGCTACAAATACTCGGATTTGGAACCTCAAATTGTTTCTACTCAATAACCTCTAGAATAATTTGAAAGATAACCGTTCCTGCCCACTCAATAGCCACCATTACTACCCATAATGCGCCACAGACTAGCACATATAAATAGTGGAGCCAACACACAGCGCATATTTATGGGCAAAATGCTCAATATCAGAGACAGAACCAATGTAAATATAGAAATAGACACTGAGATAAACACCAAACGGCGATAGTCTGTTTTATGCTTAAACGCAATCTTGTTGTGTTTAGGCACAACTATTTATATATGCTAGTGAGTGGTGCATTATGGGTAGGAATTTCCACTCAAGCAGATTCTGCTCTATGGAACCGACTACCAAGAAGATCTTAACATGTTCAATTCTAGAGTTAACCGTTATCTTCCCCACCTCTCCGCGTAAACTGTCAGGAACCGTCTACTTCGAGTGGCTCTCGGGCCTTGTACACGGTGATCCTCACTATAAAAAAAATTCTTACTGCAGTCAGCATGATTTCGCAATTTCTCTATAAGGCCTAACTAGTCTCCATATGTACAATTTGTAATTAGGTGTGAGGAATAAAAAAAAAAGCTTGTAATTGGGGGTGGCGAATAAAAAATACCTTTTTAAGAACCACTGACTACAATGCTGTATTTACAATGTAAAAAATGCTATTTACAAAACTAAACAAAATAGTGTTACTGATAAAAGTCATCACCACATTCCTCAATTGTGGCATAAACATCGGTTAACCAGGAAATTAACGCAGGATCGGATAAATATTTTTAAAAAAATCACAGGACCAAGCACTCACACAACTACTCAGTCATACGGACGCAACAAATACGAAAACACGCTCGAAAAACGAAAAACGTCCCGGATCCACTTGAGAACTGACATCTCTATGACCTAAATAGTGTGTTGGTGGAAGTAAACGTAAAGGAAGTTGGGACAAAAATAAAGGAGGCCGATGAGCATATCTCTCCAAGCTAACTTGAAGTTAACTTCAAGGGCGGATACTAAAAAAAATAATAATATACCCTATTTTGGACAGAGACCAATATTCTGAAGCCTAACAAACTTTGAAATGCCAATCAACTCTTTTCAATTGACACCAATGCGAAAAACTCACACATCTTTCGTCAAATTCCGACGAAGGGAAACACCGCCTTTCCGTCCTAATCTTGACTATAAGTTGATATTTAAAGAACAAGATCAGTAAGGAAGAAGTACACTTCTTATCCCCAAGAAATTTCTTCTGTCGTGTCGTCCTTACAACAACTCGCTTAACACCCAGCAAACAAAAGACACAGTGTTCAGCATTCGTCGACGGCGGAACCATATTTTTACAGACATTACTATCTTCTAAAACGAAGAACTATCCCCTCAACATGCGAACCATAAAATCTTCAATTAACTTGCACAACTGGCGTACGATACTGCAGAATGGGAAAAGGAATGTCCCATGGTTACCTTCAACTCAACGCAGCGTAAGCTCACTGGCCAAATTCCGCTAAACAAATCTTCTAGCTGATCCAGAAGACCCTTCGCATCACTACCCGGGTGATTGATGTATCATCTTTAGAAAAGCATTTCCACCCGGTTGAAAATGTGCTGAATCAACTCTGAATACTGCAGAATTGTTCTGAAATGCCTGTAAAGGAACAGTTTGTTTGTTTTGTTTTTTTTTCACGCTTTAATGCGCGCACGAACATGACATTATGACATGAAAAAAATTACAAAATAGATAATTTCTTCACGTTCTAATGAACGCTCAGCACATTGTCACCCATTTTGCATTTAAAAGCATAAGGGAAAAATTACGGTAATGGATAACAACGCACAACTTTTTATAAATACTTGTAATAATATCGTTTTGTACTACTTGCACCACTGAAGATGATCTTGGAAGAAGATCGAAAGTACTTCGGGTATAAAAATAAAAGAAATTTAATCAGCTATAGCACATCTCTGAAGGTTATTCGTCATTATGAAAGGATTTTGTTAAAAATTAGCAAACATAATGTCTGTAATTTATTCAATCACACACACACACATATATATATATATATATAAATATATAAGATATATATATATATATATATAAATATATAAGATATATATATAT
>CAHIKZ030000882.1:592500-670000 GCA_903632075.3 Acanthosepion pharaonis | reverse complement strand
AGCTATAGAAAGAGGTTCTATATAAACTCCCAGAAACGAATATTACTGACCATTAATCTTTCGTCTCTTTTCTCGACAGACAAGAAATAATCATTGTTTTCTAAAAAATGAACTATGAAAACGAAATCGAAGATTAGACTGGTATGATATCTGACGTACCAGCATCTCAACCTAAGTATGATCTTGTGAGGAAGATTTTCATCAATGATGGAATTCAAATGGCAGTATTCCAAATTGCTGAAACTTAAACAGTTATTGAGCCACATTCGAGTGAGCAATCCGTTTGGTTCAGTGACGCTTTGGAATAGGACAGATTTTTTTTTTTTGGGCTAGGAAGTTGACCGGTACATTTTGCTGCATGACATAGAATCTCTTCTTAGGTTGCAAATATGATGCAGAAAGCATTCAAAGCAACTAAAATGAAAGGTTTCTACGCAAGTAGTTAATCCCCCGCATTTCTCCGCTTTAGACTGTCCATTGTTTCACTCTAAACTGCATTATTGCCTGACCAACAGCTATAACTATTTGAAAATGTTTAAAATAACAAGGCAAAAGATTCTCAACGAATTCACTGATAAAATATCGAATCATTTTTTATGATAGAATAAACAAATATGCGGAAAAAGTGACATAAAATCAACAAAAAAAAGGACAAATCATTTTATTAGATATTGATGGTCTGAATTAAAATGAAGAAAAGGATTAAGGTAAAATATTGCAGCCAAGTAATATCTTTCTTTCTGGCTTCTTCTCTGATACGATTAAGGAGAAATAGGTGTAGATAGTTTTCACCATCGCTCGGATCACATTTCTCCCCTGGTCTTTTGAACAGGTGTAGAGTTTTATCCATTGTTTCCTGTTTAGGATTTTGTTTCCAGTTCTGTCTCTTAAAGACTTCTCATTATATTTCATCTCCCTCCCAGTAGCCCCCTTCCGTTTTAGTGGTATTATCGCCTTGCTTGGGGTGAAATGATTAAAAAAAATGAAATAACCGGATAATTCGTTATGGAAATTAAACAAATATGTATTCACAATATATCTGCCGAGGGATTTAAAGTGTTACGTATTCATCACGTGCTTACCTTTTTTCAGCGTGCTAAATTCTCCAAGCGCTCTTTCCTCATTATATGTCTCAGAAATATAAGTTCTCCCTTTCCGATAGTTAGCAACAGTTTTCTTGTTTGCTCCGATTGTCCTTAAAACTTGCTCATTACCCACATGTTGTCTCCGTGGTATTCTCGAACCACATTTCAGTCGCTTCTTCATCTGTGAAGGTCTTGTTCAAAATTTACAAACATACAAGCGGTTAGATAATACATTGTAATTCATTACGCTTTGTTTTGTTTGCCATGACAGCTTCCTATCCCGATACTTAATTTCAGAAGACATCTTTAAAAATTCCTATACAACGTCGGATTTCTGTGCCATAGTTTCCCTGATCTATTACTTCACTAATTAATGATATAATGAACTTTCTGCATATGCCTGCCAATGACGTCCTCGATGCATGACTCATGGCTTGGGCTGTCTATTTTTCTGACAACCATGAATTTTGTCTTCTTGATGGGTTGTCCTATCATCCGCTTACCTCAACTTCTTCTACGTGCTGTATCACTTCAGGAAGTGAGGTTCTCTTCAACCTCCTATCGTCATCAGCTCTTACCAATGTTTGCCTTTTCATTATCTGTTATAGCATACCTACGGACGATAATGTAAATAGGTTAAATACTGTATGTTGGTCTGCAGTCGGAGATTCGTCTCCAACTGTCCTGGTCAACTCTGCCTCCGGGAAGAGAAGCTACCCAGATGAGGCTATGTCGAAGGGCAAAGTCTCGTCTCGGGAAACAGCTACCCGACCCCGTGTTATACGGAGTCTACGGGGAATTTAGTAAACGCTATCTTATGTATATTGACAATATGATTACAACAGCGTTTTCTAGTTGCTAACGACATTTTGTTTGTTGTTAATAGTTACTTTGTTTTCAATAAATTCATTTCGTTTTTGCCTTGAAAAAGTCCACACTGGACGAAACACGTCGGCTAATAATACAGTTTTCCTATTGTCTTTTACCTTTATACATATTGTCTTTTTCTAGAGGTTAACCCTGAGAAATGATTCACACACACACACACATATATATATATATATATATATATATATATATATATATATATATATATATATATATATATGTAGTTCCAGTGGGGATGTCACACAAGGATGCATATTCCTATTTTACTTAAAATTTAAAGGTTCGGTTCGGGTCTGCGTTAAATTCTGATGCCTGAAGCAAGAGAAATAGAAAATATCTGGCACTACCCGCATACGCTAAGAGGTATAGCAAAAAACAAAAAAACTTTATTCAGAGCTACGAAAATAGAGGAAAACGTGAAGAGTCATGATCGCTCACATCTTGAAGCGACACGACACATAGAAGACGAGGATTTATGGTGCAGTGTTGTGAAGAAATGTCAAATCTACCATTGTGGGAGAAAGTAAATCTTATCAATCGATGATAAGCACTCGATATATCGCAGTTCATCTATCTATCTACAGATGAACAGAATGGTATCAAGATTAGATGTAAAAAAATGAGTTAGATAAAAGCAGAATGAGCTAGCTAGCTAAATAGATAGATAGATAGATAGATAGATAGATAGATAGATAGATAGATAGATAGATAGGTAGATCAGATCACTAATAAACCGATTGATAGATAGATGCTAAAATGACGAGATAATAAAAGAAGAAAATTAAACGCAATCACACGAACGATTAGGCGTGTAATTAAGGAAACAATCTGATAGAACATCGAATTGTCTGATGGCGCAAGCAATTATTCCGATATCAAGCAATCAGTACACTGTAGTGTCACGCATCCAGCCTGCAACTTACAACGGACAATTAGGCAAAATTGAGCCCAACAGTGAAATTGATTAGTCGTTGACAAGGAGGGAAAAGAGACGAAGAAACAAAAAAAAAATAACGTCGGATTCAGATGCAAAGAGAAGTGGAGGCGGGACCGATGAGAATTCTGATAACAATTAAAAAATCAATCGTGCAGGTAATCGATTTGTCTATCAAGCTGACAATCAAGACTTATCAGAAAACAATCAAGCGGGCTGTAATTTGAATAGTTGGGTAAATAGTTTTAAAAATAAAAGAAAAGAAGGTACGATGATAAATTTGTAGACAGTCGGGTAAACAATTAAGTACATACTAGAAGAAATCAATGATGACTGCCGAAGACTAACTGCATAAAAAAGATAAATAAATCAACATTTTGTTTTAGTGGTTGGAGTAGTATCCAAACAACCGAAAGGTTGCGTGTTATATTTCAAACAATGTATCTTATTAAGAAACTCCCCGAAGCTGACGGGAAATTGTTTTTAATAGTCTCAGCTTTATAAAATTTGCGATTTCGCTAAGCGACAATAGGTATAATTTGATAAATCACAATCACTTCTCATTTAACGACTTAACCTGTTTACTCCTTTCCCGGTCTTACGACCAGCTATAAAATCTCATTAAAGCAACAATTAAAAATCTCATTAAAATAACAATTAAAAATCTCATTAAAATAACAATTAAAAATCAAACAAGTCTGCATAGTATATTTTACAAAAACATGATATGCTTATCATTCTTTTCTCTTTTTATGCCGGCTTATGACCACATCACGTTGAAACACAGGTTCCCGTATGATCATCCAAGTTAAGCAACGTCGAGTCTGGTCGGTACTTAGATGGGTGACTGCTTGGGTGTACTAGGTGTTAGACGTACGGTGCTGGGTAATGTATAATGGCTCGGGTTTCTTAATAGGAGAACCGAATTCGAATTCCTGTTGGGTTCGTTATATTCGCTTGCGCAAATAACCTTGGGAAAGATATGAATCTACTGTTTCCCTACCAATTATTAGTAACACATATCAATAGGCCATTATTATCTAAAAAGAAAATTGTTACAATCTAAAAATATTTCGTGGTTTCAAATAATCTGCAAAGGTTTAACAAAAAAGAATCAATTAATCAATCTTTTATCAAGTTATCATTATTTACATGCAATGTATTCTCCTCATTTTTGTTGTTATCACGAGGTTTCTACCGCTGTGCTCTCCAGCCTTCATCAAGTTTAATATCGATGTTATTATCAGCACAACATTTACATACGTTGTGTCTATAATAACTCCTATATCAACACCACTTGCTCCGCAAAATCTGTTTAGTAACAGGATCTTTCTCGGCTCTTCGCTAGAATTACTCATCTGTGTCATTGTCACGCCACTGTTTTTGAAGATTTGCCTAGGAACTCAACTGATGTTCATTTTTGATGTTCTTTAACTCCAACATGAACGTGGCACTGCTACGTGACGTAGAAATCTACGATTGTTTCGCAGTAAAAGTTGCAAGTATTTATCAACACTTTTTGTCATGACTTCAGGTGGTCGGATACTCTGGTAAAAGAGTACTACTGAATAGTGAGGTAGTTTTTCATTGGCTTTGTGCTAAGCTAAGTTTAGTAAATAACAAGGGACTCTTATCACGGGCTAATGGTTAACAAGGACGTTTACTACCGAGTAGTGACCATGTAGCAGGTGGTACTGGGTTACATCGTAGTGTTACTGTATAACTCAGTACTATCTGCCGCATGGAGCCTGAACCACTTTTCCCACCAGAATTTCCGGTTCAAGAGTAAGGTTGGAAACACAACAGGATTAAAAACAAGATCTATGAAAGGGCAGATTAAGCCTTGCACGGTCAATGTCCATCTTGCCCAAATGAGTAAACTGTGATTCAAAGCTATACATGACGCCAGTGCAGTGCTGTTAAGAGGGCTTCTTTGATGTCAAAGGCTAGGGCTAAGGTTTATCTCGATTAAATCGACGGCCACGTGTGTGTAACCAAGGCAGGCCTCGATGATGTAGGAGATCGGCGGTGGTTTGACCGTTATGTCTATTTGCCCAAGACACGTTACGCATGAATGAATACCAATCCGGCTTTCAACCCAGATATGCTAAGGGAACTGGTCAGGTGTTCTGCAGAAGAAGAAGCAGCAACATATTAGGCTAGAGGCCAGTGTAAACATATATCATGTCACGGAGAATCAAACGTACCCTTTTTGTTCAATGAGAGCCGTTTAAGTGTGTTTGGATTTGCGGGTATCGAGTACTTGGATGACCATTCTGAAGAATTGCTGCTCATGTTGAATGTGATACGTCGGAATTGCTTCGATTTTGTCACTAGTGATCAAATAAGAATTCTCACATTCATTGACTAGGTTCTGAACAGCCGCGTAATGCAGACGATTGCTAAGAAAATTTCGTTAAAAACAAAGATTAGCGTACTGAACTGTTATGTAATATTATTCCTCCTATTTGGCAGTGAACGCTGGATAATCTCCCCGCAGATTAAGAGAAAACTGGAAGCAGCCGAAATGTGGTTCTACAGAAGTATGATGAGAATTCCATGGACGGAGGGAGTAGGCAGCAATAAAGTCTTAAAATTGCAACAAAAAGAATTCTTATACTCAAAATCAGAAAGATACAGTTGGAATTTCTTGGATGCATAATAAGGAAGGAGGGCTTGGAAAATCTGATACTCACAAGACAGATTAAGGGACAGAGAGACAGCGGAGAGTTTGGAGAACTTTACCTTCACAGGGCATATCGTGGGCAAGGGAGATAGGGGAGGCAGATGACCACCCGGCTGATAAGCTTGTGTCAATGGATGGCAGAACGGGAAGAAGCCTTGCAAAATCAATAACGATGCTATGGGTCACATGGGATAAGAAGCCGTGGAAAGCCATGACCGTCCACATCTTGAAGTAACACGACAGGAAGAAGAAGAAACATTTGGCTCATGACAACGGCCATCTTGCCTAAAAGAGTAAACTGGGATTCATAGCTATACATGAAGCCAGTGCAGTGCTATTCGGAGGGCTTCTTAGACTGATGTTAAAGGATAGGCCTGAGGATTCCCTTGATTAAATCGACTGCCACGTGTGCGTGACCCAGACTGGCATCCAAGATGGAAGAGATCGGCGGTGGTTTGACCTAAAGAGGGATAAAAACCGTTATGTCTATTTGCCCAATACACGTTACGCGTGAATGAGTACCGATCCAGCTTTCAACCCACCTAGATATGTTAAGAGAACTGGTCAGGTGTTCAACCGCGGAGCAATTCTCCGACCACACCCGGTGGTGATATTACATAATAATGATAGTGTGTGAGCTTGGTCCTGAACGTAATGCTACATGCCTGTTGTCTTGTGGCAAACAAAGAAGAGGTTTATTATATAAGAACTGCATTTCAGCAAAAAATACGGAATTTACTTATTCCTGGCTTTTGGGTACACAAATAGCATTTGTAACTGAGTCAATAAAAGGAAAATCTTGAGACTACAAAAGTGAACAATAAGTAACCAGAGTTAGAGCTTGCATGTGGATGCAACTTAAACAGGAAAAAAAAAGAAAAGAAATATACCGAAGAAAGTAATCAATTGTTGTCAAGATGTCTCATGATTAAAAAAAAAAGCTGATGTATTGTTGAAGGCGTTTAAATGGCCTACTTGAATGTAACGTGATAGTTACATCAGTTAACGTGAGAGTGATGCCGAGAATTGAGTGATAGAGAAAGAAAGACAACGGCTCAGAGAGAGAGAGAGAGGCAAAGAGAAAAATAGAAAAAGAGACGCTGAGATAGAGAGTAAGGAAGGCGGATAGGGATAAAGAATGTCTCAATCGATGTTTTATAGATGTATCCTTTGCGAAATTAGCGAGATCCAAAAATGTATCTATAAGCATAAAGAACTACCTTGTGGCAAAGATAATTACGTTCAAGTCTTTATAAATAAAAGCATGATTCGAATGCTGAATTTCAAAGCAGGCAGGAGTCTTAGACTTGAAGAAATGAAGCAACACAGTTCATCTTATCCATCGAGAAATTGCCTCGTGGTTAAGGTAGTTGTTTCTTTTCCATCTGCACTAGTAATCAGTGCAAGTTGCCCAGGTAAAAAAAAAACTATTTTCAAGGCAAGAAAGCTTTTCCAATATAGAAAAAAAAATGGCGGAGCACAATGTTAGTTCCTCTGCTTTATCCCCATCTTGGCTTGCAACATATTAAGGATAGATTCAGAAATCTCAATCTTGCTCCATTGCTGAGACATTTAAATATTTTCTATATTAAATATTTAACATTTCTATTTTTCTATTTCTATATTAGATATTTTCTATATTAAATATTTTATTACTGAAGCCAGTAATCGTAGTTCGAGATAAAATAAAAGGATTTAGAATACGGATTTTAAAGGCAGGCGTTCCTCACTTGGAGGACTGACATGACAGAACGTTCTTATCTGATCTTGTATATCATTAAACTAATCTTGGAATTATCTATATCTGCAACAATAAAACACCAAAATATGATGTGATTATACTTTCAAAGCTCTATAGAGGTAAAATAAATGCGGTGTAATGTCTCTGTGCCGAATTCTTACCTATACAAGCAGAACTAAACCACTCTGACGAACATGCTGAAGAAATGGTAAATGTCATGGGAAGATGCCAACTATTTATCGGTTGAGACGCACCTTGTGCATCTTCAAAAACGGAAATTGGGTTTATGTTCATTTTCTATACTGCTTGTGTGGGTATCTTTGTGTGTATTTTTTTTTTATCTGTCTACAACCGACATTCCATTGAGATAGGTATTGTATACGGTTAGTCGAGAAAAAATACTTCTTTCTATTTCAAGACAAAACCAGTCTTTTAAAACGCTTTTTGTCCTCTTTCTCCCTGTCTGTCTGTCTGTCTCTCTCTCTCTCATCTTGCATTTCTCTTTCATTAAATATGTATGCACGTGTGCGTGTGTGTGTAAATATAAATACATTCAGGTATATACGAATATATGTAATAAAATACAATTATGTTTAATATATATATATATATATATATATATATAGTCATCGAAAGATAGACCGTTTCGCTGTATCACAGCTCTTCAGTGTGGCTAGAAGTTCGATTACTTCAAGCCAGGATCGAAACCCGACCGGTTTGTATCAGTCAGACATTCTACCTCAAGTTTATCGTCACACGGAAAGGGAAATTTTAACATTTTCTATACGAAATACGTCAGTAGCCTGGAGAGCTCAATTCAATTCAACTGTTGTTGTTGTTGTTGTTGGTAGTGGTGGGGGGGGGGTGCGCGCGCTCGCGCAATAATATATGGTGGGTAAGTAAATGACAAAATTATTGGTTGCTTGCTTGGTTTTGTCTTGAAGCATATCAACATCTATGGGTTATTTAATGCCGAAATCTAATTATCTTGTACGCAGTTTTATTTATTTAATTATTTTTTTTTAAATAATAATGGTTTTATTGATACAAAGTATTAATAATTAAACCATAGCTGGGGGAAGGAAAGGTAGATCCATACATTTGCAGAGAGTATTTACGCGTAAGTGAATATAACGAACCCAACTGGAATTGGAACTCGGTTCTCCAATTAATAATTCTGAACTATTTTCCATTACATCCCACCGCATATCCAAGCTTACAGCATCTTGTATACAAAAGCGGCTACCCATCTAAGTACTGACCAGTCTTGACGTTGCTTAACTTCAGTGATGGTACCGAAACCGAATGACAAAATGGAAGAAAAATAATAAAAGATGTATACAATGTATAAGGAATATACAATAATAACGTATATACAACATATATGAAACAAATATAGATGGTCATAGATCATATGTATGGCGAATAACCTTATTCACAGGTGGTTGCTGGAAGTGCTCGGTTCGATCAAGAAGCCGAGAATTTTTCAGCACACGCATACACACACACACACAAACACACACTCACACACACATATAGTCTTCTCAAATGCTAATAGATATGTATGCATGTTTTGATTTTTTTTTTTACCGTTGCATCGCACACGCATCTACGTTGTCTTTTTTTTATTTCTCTTCTGAATTCAGTTTTTCTTTCTTTCTTTATTTTTCTTTTTTTTTTTCATTTCATTCAGACTTCCTCTTCCGGTGTTGTTTTACTATGTCTCTCTCAAATCTCTTCATTAATTCCTTCTCTTTCTTTCTTTCTTTCTTTCTTTCTTTCTTTCTTTTATGTCTCTTATTCTCTTACGCAGATATTTTCTCTCTTTCTCTTCCCCTCTTTCTAGCCTTTCCTTTTTGTAAGCGTTTCTGCTCTAAACCCTCTCTGTCTCTTTCTTTCAATCCTGATTTTCTCATTTTTACTTATGTATTTTTCCTGTCGATGGCAATAAATAACCTCGTCGTTTTCGCTTTCATCCAGACTTTTCCTTCACCGCATGTGTCTGTGTCTTTGAGACATTTATCATTTTCTCTTTCTTTCATAGCACTTTTGCGTATTTTCTTTCTCTTCTACGGTGACCTTTTTTTTTTCACGCGATAACGTCGCACCAGATAACAATGAACGGTTCCTATATACACTGACAAATGCATCACAATAGCGAAACTATAAAAAAATAAAGATACAAACGGCAAAGAACAGAAAGCTGAATTCTTGCCGTGTATTTCGATGTAAAAGAGAGAAAGAGAAATAAAAAATGTCCACCAAAAAAAGAAACTTACTTAATATCTTTTTTTTTTTTTTTCGTTAATTTATCGATTTAAAATGACACGTTAAACTTGAATAATATGGAAACATCTAAATAAATGCCATCGGTTTTAAATATTTTTAACCAATGAGAATTGCCGACATATTTGTTACGCTTTCTCCAAACCAAGCAGATGGCATTTAATATTTTCAAACAATTAGACCTACATAACTATTTTCCCTGTTTTATACAAAAAGTTGATTTCTGACACGAGCCAAATATTTCTTCTTCTACTTCTTCTTCTTTGGTGTGCCGTATCCCCTCAGGATTTTAACGATCATGGCTTTCCACAGCTTCCTGTCTTTTTATACCATCCCTTCCACTCCGAGTTCTGATATCCATTCACAAAATCTAATAAGGATGGTGACTCTTTGCCTTTCCCACTGTCCCTTTGACCTTAAATATGTCATCCGAGAGTTAAATTTTCAAAGTCTTTCTTCCTCGTCATATATCTTTTTCTGTCTTTTTCTGAATCTAATTGTCCTTTATTTTCAAACTAGCTTAAAAGCCGCACTATCGGGCGGCATTTAAGGGTTCTTGATTGGTCTTTCCGTTTGTTCTGGAGTTTCAGAGTCTCTAAATCTTTGCATATTCTCAACATTGGAAGCTCTCCTAGCTGCTGTTTGATCTGGGTTTTCACCTTCACAGGACGTTTTTTTCCCTTGCTGCACCCTTGGTTCTTTTGTTTGCAGTCTGGGCCTCTGGCCAATGTCTTGTTCTGAGCGATTAATCATTACATTACCTGCATTTCTGTATGGCAATGAATTGAACCAACATATATGGGTCTGTTCTTTCTACTCTGGTCGTTATGCCCAGCTCTCTGTACCCTTCAGACTTCTATTCAACCCATGTTGATCATACCCTGAAAGTTTCTCACAAAGCAATTTCTACAGGATAGACCAGCTGGGTGGTTTGGTGGCGATAATCCATCTTGAACGATGAAGAAAGAACTTTTTGGTGGCGATAATCCATCTTGAACGATGAAGAAAGAACTCTTTGGTGGCGATAATCCATCTTGAACGATGAAGAAAGAACTCTTTGGTGGCGATAATCCATCTTGAACGATGAAGAATGAACTCTTTAGTGGCGATAATCCATCTTGAACGATGAAGAAAGAACTCGTTGGTGGAGATAAACCATCTTGAAGGATGAAGAATGAATTCTTTGGTGGCGATAATCCATCTTGAACGATGAAGAAAGAACTCTTTGGTGGCGGTAATCCATCTTGAACGATGAAGAAAGAACTCATTGGTCGCGAAAATCCATCTTGAACGATGAAGAAAGAACTCTTTGGCGGCGATAAAAGCGCCTGGTATTCATAAGCGGTCACCCATCTAGTTACCGACAAGGCTCGGCGTTGCTTAACCTCGGTGATCGCACGTGAACGAGTGCTTCTACATGATATTGCCGTAAGCCTCCACTGTTTTAAAGCAGGCGATAATCTAATTTACCAAACCTATTTTCATATGATGTCTTACTAGAAGTTACCATCACCATTAAACTAATGTGTGGAAGTCATGTCCATTAAATGCAGAGGTGGACACACTACGGCCTTCGGGCTAAATGCGGCCCGCCAAAAGAATTCATGCGGCCCGCCAAATGTTAGTAAATTTGAAAGAGATAGTTACCAAACAAGGCCAAATAATTGTTACAAGCAACTTGACGCCTAAGTTTAACAAATTGGTAAATGACTGAAGTCAGATACATTATTCTCATTGAGTCATTGAGATCATTCTGTTGCTGAGTTACTTTGTTTTTCAAATAAATTTGTTTTATGGGAAGTTACTACTTCAAAATATCAATAATTTTTTTTCTTCAAACTGAATTAAATTGTTTTCAAACAAATCTGTTTCATGCGATCTTTCTACTTTAAAATCTAAATTAAGTTTTTTTTCTTTAAATTTAGTTAGTTTATGTGTTTTATTTGAAGTTTCTACTTTAAAATATGAGAAAGAATTGTTTTATTTCTTTAGGCAGAATTAATTTGTTTTTCAAATAAATGTTTTCTACTTTATAATATTAATTAATACAATATTTTTCTTAAAACAAAGTTATTTTGTCTTTCAAATGTGTTTCATATAAATCTTCAACTTAAAATACTAATATTTTTTTTAAAGTACTTTAAACTGAGTTACTTTGTCTTTCAAATAAATACGTTTCATGTGAATCTTTTACAGTACTTTAAAATATTAATTAATAAAAAATTAATTGCATTTTTTTTCTTTAAAATCCTTTTTTTTTTTTTGTCTCTTTTAAATATTAAATATTTTCGGTTAATAAACTATTTTTGAATGTGTCCCTGGCACTGAAATGTTTGCCCACCCCTGATTTGATGGAAAAGATTGATATTTCAGAAAATCCTTGTCTAATTACAGTTTTACCTCCAAATGACAGATGTAATCACGAACGTCCTTATGCTCATATATTTGGGAGACAGTAGAATTAAGAGAAGCTGGTGAAATAACATAGATTAAAATACAAAGCTCATAGGAAATTATATCTATCTCAGCCATAAATGATGTTACTATATGCAGCCTCCTTCTGCTTTTCGACACAACGTTTTTCCTACAAAAAGATACCGAGAATACCCTGGACGGAGCGCATAGGTAATAAGGAAGAGAAGTCTTAGGAAATTGGAAAAAGAAAAGGCCATTTAAACTCAGAATCAGAAAGAGATAGCTGACATATTTGGACGTAAAATGAGGAAGACAGTTTTGGAGAAATTGTCGGGATAGTCATAGGATACGTTGGTTGGTTGTTTTTTTCGTTTAGGAGCATATAAAAACCTCCAAGGGTTATTTGATGCCGAAATCTATATCTATAGAAAAAAACACAAGGAAGCTGCGATACGGCGGTGGAAAAGTGACTAGGTGCCAAATCAGGACCGATAATATTGCAGATTCCTCTTTGGATTTTATCATGAATCTCTAAATACATAGGAGAAGGATCAGAGCAGATTTAACAGTAATATTCAATGCATGGACGAATGGTAGTCTTATAAATGTGTAAGTTAGAATCATGTTAAGTCTCGTAGAATCTCGTTCGTGAGAACTACGATAAATGAAGCACTGTATAAGAACTCACTCGTTGTCTGTAAATATAAATATCAAAGACGGTATCTCACGACAAAAGGAAAGATTTCTTTTTAAATGGCAGACCGGGGTCTTTCTTTAAGATAACGTATTTTTAAAGAAGAACAAATTAAAATAAATTCATAGGCTAACACGTTTTAAGAAAAAATCATTAATGTCTTTTTTCTTAAAAAAACATTAATTCATTTTTTTTTCTGAAAAATAATTACAATTTTTTAATCTGGAAACTTTGACATTGACCATAAGTGAAAATTTATTTTAATTTTATGCCAGACTTTTTTTATGTATTGTACTATTGGTCAGCTTCTCTGACTCTTATTGAAAAATTCAAAGCGTGAGGGGCTAATGCCCAATACAAATACATTTTAAATGACTCCTACGAAAAGAAAATTAGGCAAAAATAGTTTTGAAAAATATCAGGTCACGTCTTCAAGGTAATTTCATTATATACTACCACGCCACTATAATAATTACAAAATATATTTATGAGTGAAGACAGTTATTTTATTAATGTTTCCCCCGTCTGTCATCTCATTTTTAGTCTAAAGAAACCGCGAACCCCCCCCAAAAAAAATTTTTTCAGAAAGCCATATTGTTTTTGCACTTTCGGGAAGTTTCTTACCTTACATAATACTAAATGAAATCTATTTCTTTCTTTTTTAGGTTGGATTTGACTGCATCGGATAAATACTTGAAATCTTTTCTTTTCTTTTGATATGTATATTTTTCCCTACTGTTTCCTCCGCGACTAAAAATGTTAATTTCTCATTTGTAACTTATCAGCGAGATAACGCTATCTGATCTTACAGACAAGTACATGCTTGAGTGCGGAAGCTCACTGCAGGAAATTTGCAACTCTGGAATCTGTTCGATTTTTTTTTTTTATTTTATGTTGGGATATTTTAGCATTACTCCATTTAAACATTACTTTATTATGACGAAAAAAAAATCCTGAGTAATTCTATTCCTCTCTGCGAAATCAAAATATGAAACATTCATAAGCAAACGATCGAATGTCTCTACTCCAGGTCTGAATCACGTGACTTGGGGAAGCCATATTAAATTACAGCTCCCCGTTAAAATGTAACAAGGAATAGATATTAATATCCTCTTGGTGTCACTGGCGTTATTGGGATTGAATTTGTCTAGGGAGGAAGACAGTACTTTTGTTAGTACTTTTAAGTTTTCTTTGTGCATTTTCTTTCGCCCTCTTTCTCTTCGAACGGGAAGTGTGACTAAGAATGTCAAAGAGCCAACAACAGGTATGAAAATTCCGTCTTTTCACTTTGCAATACGTTGTCTGCTGGTGTGAACTGAACTAAAAAAAAATCCATAATCTTTAGTTAATGTTTATACAGTCAGAATGTAGCAGAAACTACAGACGTCCCAAAAGACAAATTATTCTTTCCTGCAGTTCTGATCAGAATTTGTTTTCTACAAAGCGGACAAAAGTTTCCCATTCACTCATCAGGAGTGGCTGTTTTTGTTTCCAAGAATGCATCGTTCCTATATATATATATATATATATATATATATATATATATATATATATATATATATAGATAGATAGATAGATAACTAGACTCGTTTCGAAAAACCCTCGAATTTTTGATTTGCTAATCATATCAATCTCGAGGGAAAAGAAGTTTTAAAAAAGAAAGAGCTACAAACATGAACTTCTGCCGACAAAAAAATCGCACAGATGCAAGTCTGAAGCCCAAAGAAAAAACCCCGATACGAGTAACAACTAACTAACAAAAGAGCTCAATACAACCGTAGAGCAGACCTAGATACACCTAGTGAGCCAGACAAACCTACCTAGGTTTCACCTAAACGGATCGTCAGGGAAAGTTTGGATATTTATTTATACAAAAAGGTATAAAATGTGGCACAAGGCCTAAAAGGGGGATGGGGAAGGACGGTCTTCTTCTGTCTTAATTCTTAACCTTAGCTAGACCCAGACACGGACCCAAACAAACCAACAATATTCCTATCACCAAAACAACACATTCACTCATACCTTTCTTACTACGTCCACCATAATACCTCAAATTCTGTATGAAATCCTAACTAATCCCCTATGTACAAATATTGTTCGTGGGAGGGGCATAAAACAACAATTTTTTAAAAAGATCCCCAAATGAGTCTGTACAATATGCCTTAATATTTACAAGAAAATAAACAAAACTTGTGTTAGTAATAAAACCCCACAAAACCATAAATGTGGCAGAAACATCAGTTAACCGGACGAAATCAATGCGGGACTATGAAAAAAAAAGGAACACAATCATTCCTCCAATCATTCACACAGACACACACACATTCATACACAACAACAAATACGAAAAAAATCACACATACGAAACGAAAGGCGTCCCGCATCCACCAGAGAACTGACATCACTGACCACCTAACGAGGGAGGGGATGGAGTTTAAACAAAAGAAAAATAGGGACAGAAATAAAAGGGCCAATGCGCATGCACACCCTAGCTAAGTTAACCAGGAAAAAAAAAGAAAAACTAAAAGATCAAACACAAGAACCTAAACTAACCTAATATCGGGATGGGTTGCTTCTGTTCAACCCTGTTAGGACAAAAATCCTGTACCTAACCGACATCCAAGTGCCACTCTAGGTCAGCCCTTTCACTCTACACATTCGCGCAAGATTTACCCACCTTTTGCCAAATTCTGATGAAGGGAGCCGCCGCCTTTCCGTCCTGATCTTGACTTTAAGCTGATGCTTAAAGAACAAGATCAGTTGGGAAGAGGTGAACTTCTCACGATCATAGAATTCCTTCTGACGCGTCGTCCAAATCACGACTCTCATAACACCTAGTAAGCAACAGAACACATAGTGCTCCTCCTTCGTCAATTGCGGCACCACATTGCTACAAACAGAACTGGCTTCCAGGACAAAAAAACTTTCCCTGCAACATGCGAACCATGAGGCCTTCAACAAACCTGCATTAACGGCACTACCGTCTTGCACTGAAAAAAGGCGTGACCAATGGTCTCGACCTCCCAGTACAGCGACGACAGTTTGATATTTCTCCAAGCCTGCTGAACAAAGTCTCTTGCCGACCCAGAGGGCCCCACGAATCATCAGCCAGGTGAGTGATGCCTCATCGTTATTGAGACATTTCAACCCAGGCGCCCAAGGCCATATCGAGCGAGCCTCCTGCTTCGTAAGACCGAGCTCGCCAATTAGATCATCTTGAACGGCCCCCTAACTAACAATCGATACAATGCCTTACGAGACAACGCCTGGGCGTCGGAGAGGCCATCCGACGTCCGCAAGAGGAGTTTCAAAGCACGACGACATTCGCGATAGAAGGAGCACTCGGCTCGGGGTGTACGGCCGGCCTCCTCCTCACACGAGTGCACACTTCTCAGGGATGGGAAATGTTTCCGGACATCTTCTTTCCAAAAGGTGCCCACCTCATCCGAACCGCGACACATTCGGTCTAGAAAGGTAATGCGAAGCATATATTGACGAATCTCAATGCTAGGCATACCCAGACCGCCCTCAGAGGGATGAAGGCAACAGATCTCGCGACATACCATATGGGGCCTTGCCTCTCCACAAGAAAGAGAACAAGGTCTTGACTAATGACAATAGTCGGGCAGACGGGAGTGGAAGCACAGAGAGTCGGTAAAGGAGGATCGGATAGATGTGTGAAACACACACCTCCGCCTTTCCCCTTCAGGGAAAGTCTCCTCCGAGACCACAGATTAACCGCGACCTCGGCCTTCCCTTGTACCTCCGACCAATTCTTTTCCAACTGGAGATCAGGACCGAACCAGACGCCGAGTATCTTGATCGGCCCATCCGTCCAGAGGAAAGGTCCGGGAAGAGAAACTCCTTCCACGCACCCAACCGCAAGCCCACAGACTTATCGCGGTTGATCTTGGCCCCGTCACCATCTCATACCCACTGATCTGCTTACTGACTTCGTTAATCTCGGCTCTGCTCGACACAAGAACCGAAACGTCGTCAGCATAGGCAGAATACCTGGCCGAGGTGGAAGCACCAGGCAGCGAAATACCGCGTAGGACCAGATTCGCCTTTAACTTGCGAAGGAAAGGCCCAACGCAAGAACGTAAAGCAGAGGCGATAGTGGACAACCTTGACGAATGGAGCGAGACAATACGAAAGGCTTCGATCTTACCCCATTCACTTCCACCAGCGCACCGGGGTTCGCATACAAGAGTCGGATCCAGGAGCGAAAGTCGGCTCGAAACCGGCCGCCGAAAGGACAGCCTCCAGAAATCGATGGTCAACCCTATCGAAGGCCTTGGACTGATCTAAATTGATCAGCGCGGCTTCACTGTCGACTTGTTCTAAGATCAAGCGTACCATATGAAGGTTATCCTGAATAGTCCTGCCCTTCACAGCACAAGTCTGTTCAGGGCCAATCAGACTAGACAGGACAAGCTGCAAACGGTTGGCTAAGATCTTCGCCAAAATCTTTAAGTCAGTGTTTAACATCGTTAAAGGGCGAAAGTTCCCTAAACCATCCCCACCGTCCTTGTCCTTACGCAGCAACTTGATGACACCCCTGGTGAAGCGTTGAGGTAAAGACCCCTGCCTCATCCAGTGGTTGTACATCAGTTCCAGCAAAGGCACAAAAACGTGCGACAACCTCAAGTAAACTTCGTAGGGAAGACCATCTAATCCCGGAGACTTATCCAGGCCAACCTGCTTCAGCGCTTCCCAGATTTCCGACTCTGTTATGGGACCCTCACACCTAGCCACTTCAGCTGCCGAGAGGCAGGGAAAGTCAGCTAAATAGGCGTCGAACTGAGCAGAGCTCAGACCGGGCTCCCTGGTGAAAAGCTCCTGAAAGTAATCTCGAAAGACCTCACATATGCCCGCGTTTGTAGTCACGGTCCGCTTATCCGGTAATGTGACGCACGCTATATGTCGCCTAGACGCGTTTCGATTCTCCTCTGCACGCAGTTCAGCGGCCATATTCGTAGCCTCAGAAGACATTCTTTTAACCTAGCCCTAACTACCAGAGCATGATCCTTCTTGATAAGCAAGGAGGACAACTCTGCCTTTAGCTAAAGCTATATCCCCACTAACACGGGATTTCACAGCCCGATCAACTTTACTTTCTAAAGCCGTTTGCGCCGCTAATCTATCTAGATTGAGCCGACGACTAAAATCGGCAGCAAACGTTCGGATTTTAGATTTTAAATTGCCCCACCAGGCATTTCCCACAACCGCTCCCGTCAATTCCCTTTGCATCATTAGTAACAGCTGGTCCCGGAAAGACTGCTCAGCAAAAAAGTGAACAGTTCAATTTCCAGTAACCAGCCAACCTAACCTTAGGTTTATCTAAGTTTACACGGACCCGGACAAGCCTATGATCCGTATAAACTATATAATGGAAACTTGGACACCCTAAGAGCCCTACATCGACTCTCTAACTAAGACTCGGTCCAGGTAGCTCGCAAGCGTCCCAGGATCCGAGTTGCCACTAGTTGTCCAAGTCCATGCTACCTCCCGAGGTTTTCATTCCGGAACTTATCGACAAGATCAAACCCATCGATAAAGTCCCGAAATGGTTTCACATCCGGGTTGTTAGTACCTTGTTTTTGCCCTATCCGATCTATATCGGGGTCAAGGACGGCATTCCAATCCCCGCTAAAACTACCCGACGAGACGTCGTCAAGAACGGCGCGATCTGCCGAAACAAAGCAGGCTGCTCGGAATGGTTATTGGGCGCATAAACCCCAATGAAACGAAGAACCTTATCCTTTATGGTAACATCCAGCACGCAAAGTCTGCCCGCCGGATCCGCGAAGACAAGGGTACATGCAGCCTTCAAAGGCCTGCTCACTAGCCAAGAGACACCCCTCGAACGACCATCAAAACATGCTGAATAAAGGGCGAACCCCTTAGACAGTATATCCTCACGATCATGAGAAGAAAATCGGGTCTCTTGTATACAACATATATTCACCCTGAGGCGCTGAAGGTCACGAATGAGCCTCGCCCTGCGAGACTCGGACCTCAGGCCCCGGACATTCAAACTAGCTAACCAGAGAGCCATTGTGAAGCCGATTAGAGTTGTCCTTCAGGATAGAACATGGCTGGGGTGAGGACACCGACAGCTCGTCCCATAGATCCTGACGCCATCTCACTTTCGACGGTATCATCCTGAGACAAGCCGCCGATGTCCGAAGGGTAGGTTAATTTGAGCGCCCTATAAAGGGATGGGTGAACGAAAACTGGGACCCTCCTTTGAGTTTTTGATCTGCTTCTTCTGTTTCTGGATCTAAAAGGTAGGCGACTGGGGCACCATTTTTAGAGACGACTGGGCCTCCTGTATCATGCCCCAAATCTCCCGCGTACCCGGGCCAGTTCTAATTACGGTCAGGATTCTTCTGGCGGCAGGGAAATTTTCAGGCTTTTCTACTTCCATGCCATTAATTTTTTAAAGTTCCAAAGAACCTTTAAGTCTTTCGGGTTCCTCGTTTGCCCGAAAACCCTTTCCGCTTGGTCCCGGATACGCGGCAGACGTCTTCCCCGGGACGTAAGGTGGTTTAAGTTTCTTTTTCTTTTTGTCTGTGACTGATTGTGACTCTGGGCTCCTGAATCTTTTCTTATTTGGAGATTGTATGGGTGTTTGCATGGGTGTAAGATTAGGTGTTGTGGAGGGTGTCCAACCCGTAGGCGTCCTCACCGGAGAAGGTTTGGACGAGTGAAAAGATTTTGTCGGCGAGTTCGATACCGATTTAGGCAGAGGTAGTTTTGTAAATGATTTTTTGATGAAGAAGGGGAAGACGGGGCAGAGGATACGGGGCCCGGTGCCCCCAGCGACTTTTTTTTATCTTTAACCCGCTTGGCCTCTAGTTTTTCTTTCAATTTTTTTTTATATCTAATATTTTTTGCCAGCTCGGCTCATTCAGTTTCTGCGCTTCGCTTGCGTTCTTTTCGTAAGACGCTGAGGCGTCGCCCTCAGAGCTGGTAGAGGGAATGGGGCTGTAGGTGTTAATGTCCCTGAGTCATGATGGGGGTGAGGAACCGCTGTTTGGGTCTTCCCTTTGCCCCTAACTACGAGGCGCCATTCCCCTCATCCTTCTCCTTATCCACACTTGTGGAAGGCGTCGGTTTTGGGGGCAATGTGGGTACGGACCCAACCGAGGGATTTTCCGCACCGGTCCGCCTCGCAGCTAGGGCCCACTACAGGCGCCGCGGATTTTACTTTCTCGGCCAAAGGGGTATTTTGGTCGCCTACAACCGGAACTCCAGGGCCTTCTTCCCTGGGCAGGAGGAGGAAAGGTGACCAGTCTCTCCACACCTCCAGCAAGTAGGTTTCCTACCGGTCACAATGACCGGCATTTTCCGGTCGCCAAAACCCAAACAGTTGGGGACGGACTTGAAGGCGTTCTGATCAAGCATAATGTCAAAAGTCCATCCCCCGTTCAAATTGTCGGAGAGAGCCCCTAAAATTTGGCCATACTGCATAAAAAACGCAGCTAGATGCTCTCCCGAAATTTGAGGAGGAACCTCAAAAACGGCCACCCTGGTCCTTCTCCGACCCTCGTATTCCGTTCTAAGGATCAAGTCCTTAGTAATTAACTCCTTTTTCGCCATTGCCAGGCAATCTTCTGGCGTGGGCAGCAGAATGTCCCACATGAAAAAACCAGTACCTTTTATTATTCTTTGGGGTTTTATCCCCAGGGACAAAAGTGATTTAATCACTATGTCTTTCGTGGAACGACAAATCTTACGTGTTTTCTTATCGACCACGAAAACGGACACCATTCTCTTTGCGAACACATCGAGCTCTTGGACAACTTCGACCAGCCCCTCTTTATTTACAAGATGGGCATAATTTTTTGCCTTATCCAAGAAATCCGCCATGTTCAAAATGCAACTTGGGGGACTTCCAACAAGAGGGCAACTCCTCAACAGTCTTAGATTGTGTCTCGCTCGGCACCTCGTTCTTCTTGCCAGTTTCATCATTTTTGGCGCTACTAGCTCGTTCTTCAGATTTTGGGCTAGCTTTAGCCCGCTTTTTTTGCGGATTTATCCGGCATGTCGGCAGCTAAAGTCGCCCTGAAAAGGTCTTTTTTACACACGACCGACTAGCCTCGTCGGCCATGTTGGTGAAAACCACTTGCAGGTCTCTAAATTGTTTTCCAAAACCACGGGGAGAGGAGTTAGGAAAAAAAAATAAATAAAAGAAAGCCTGGATAAACCAGGAAATTAAGATTTAAAAATAAACTAAAAGTAAAATAAAAGACAAACTAGATAAACTGAAAGAAAATAAATAAACAGGTAAGACTTTTTAAAAAAAAAAATAAAAATAAAAATGGCGCCCAAAGGCAGCCAAAATAAAAGAAAAACCAGTAACTCCTCTCTTTTTTTTTTTTTTCCAAAAAATTCAAAATGTACAAAAAATCCGCTAAAGAAAATAAATTAAAGTCAAAAGAAAAACAAACTAGTCAAACGAAAAGAAATGCAACCAAAGAAGAAAGGTATAAAAAATTTAAAACAAACAAAATAAATGGAAAAATAAAAGAATAAAACTTAAACAAAAAACTTAACCGAAAGACTTGGTGTTGCCAATAAAGTTCGTCACTCAAAAAAGTTCGTACAGAACTGAAGTAAATCTTCTCGGTTCAACACAGGCTCGTCAAACTGCAACACAGGATATATTAAAAAACGAGTTCGACGGTCAGAAAAAAAAAAAACTGAAACAGACGGAACACAAAAAAATCCTGTCAGGAAAGTTTGGCTAACGAGGCAAGAGAAACACATATTTATAGGTGATCGTTAAAATCATACCACGTGATAAAAACAAAAAAACAACCTAAGTGGGGGGTAAATATTTATTCATATTTATCACGTGGTATGATTTTAGCTATCACCTATAAATATGTGTTTATCTTTGCCTCGTTAGCCAAACTTTCCCTGACGATCTGTTTAGGTGAAACCTAGGTAGGTTTGTCTGGCCTACTATATATATATATATATATATATATATATATATATATATATATATATATATATATATATATAGTAAGAAAAAACTAGGTAATCCGTATGGGTAAACCTAAGGAGGATAAAATCCAGAGAGCTCAATGTAAACCCAGAGCAAATAATTTAAATTAAAAAAGACCACTTTAAAGTTCCATGTAATGAATTATTTAACCACAGCTCTCTCTCTATATATATATATATATAATTATTTCGCTCACTGGGGTAGACTGTTCTAGTTCCACGTGCCATGTTTGATGGATGTCAGTTATCAGTTATCTCCTGTTAATTTTCCCTCTGAAAGTTCTCCACTGCCTTAAGCGGGTATTGAACTCATACTCTTTGGGTCCCGTCACTGGATCTAACCAACGCCTTTATCCACTGTGCCATGTGTCCTCTGATAACTGACATCTAGCAAACATGGCATGTGGAACTAGAACATTCTACCCCAGTGAGCGAAATAAAGGGTTTGGTTCGACATTCCAACCACCTGACGAAGGCCGGAGCGTACAACGGCCGAAACGTTGTGATAGATATGACGGAAAAGATGAGGACAATAGTCCGAATAACCTTTCATTAAGCTTGATAATGTCTCTCAGAGGACGAAACGCAACGACTAAGTTCGTCCTCTTATGTTTTTATTCATCTTTATACATATGGTGGTCTCTCCCGTCGTATTCGACGTATGAGGGCCAAGCAGGGACCGACAGCCAAACACCAGCACATATTATTTGATTGGCGAAGGCTTTCTAAAGGCCCGAATACAGAAACCTTGTGCACTACGTGCCACAAGTTCCCCAAACAACCCTCCGAAGGATTTGAATTTAGAGTTGTCCTCCTCCTAGACAAATTGCCCTCCAAGTCAATAGAACCTAATATGACCTTCTCCATGGCTAGAGGGAAAAGGATAGGATTAATACCTTTCCAAAGAGTATTAGCAAGTGAATGTAATGGATTCAACTGAAATTCGAACTGAGCCCTCTGATTCCTCAATCCGAGCCGCTATCCACACTATATATATATATATATATATATATATATATATATATATATATATATATATACAAATATATATATATATGCACAAATATATATATATATACAAATATCTATATATATATACATACACACACACACACACACACATATATATATATATATATATATATATATATATATATATATATATATATATATATATATATATATAAATATAATAATAATCTTATAAATATAAGTAAGTATACTATGACGATCCGCGTAGGTGAAACCTAGGGAGGTTTGCCTGGCTCTTTAGGTTCGTAGTTATATACAAATATATGAATAAAAGCTATTCTTACTCGACATATATATATATATATATATATATATATATATATATATGAATAAAAACTATTCTTATTGACATATACATATATATATATATAATTATATATATATATATATATATATATATATGAATAAAAACTACTCTTACCCGACATATACATATAAATAAAACTATTCTTAGCCGACACAGACTCACACATATATATATATATATTTATAGATAGATAGATAGATAGATAGATAGATAGATAGGATATGAGCAGACCGAGATATATAACAAGATTCAAATATAATAGATATGGAAATACTGAGAGAGATCGAGTAGAATATAAACAAACTGAAACAGAGATTGCTGCTATATCTGCTCAGTCACCACTTTCAAAATTTGATAGAATTCAGACCATTTGCATCGTCCTGTGTTTGATTGCTATTTTTCAGTCTGCAACTTAATTTTTTTTAATCCAGATGCAACGGTCGTTACAATTCTATCGCTACTTGATCGCTCTTTTTGTTGAAGATGAGCTCCATTCCAGTTTCAGATCTTTACGTTTTGGACGCATCATACCACGACTACGGTGTCGAATCACCCTCATTTCCTCCATGTTCCAAGTTTAAGAAGAAAGCTTCACTCAGCAGTTTTTCACAAGAACTACGGCCTCCCGCATGGTTGTATCCCTAAACACTTCAATGTTGACCTCCATGACCACTGTGTTAGGGGTCAAATGTGGTCTATATAAATCTTTCTCTTTTTTTAGATCATTGCAGAACTCTTTGATGGGAGAAAATTTTCTCTGCTATAAAACTGGTTAAAGAGTTCGCTGAAAAAAAATTCCCTCCAAGCATTTCGGATTTTATTCAAAATATATCAAAGAGCCGTATGATAAGCAACAACAAATAATTTTAAATCGAGTAAAATATAATCTTACTTTATTCTTTGAAGAATAACGTTAATAATAATAATAATAATAATCTTTAAAGATCAAAATACAAGGATTTTAAAGTGGAAATCTAAAAAAATGTGGCACATTAGGGCATCAATAATTCTAGTTGTAGTTGGAACCCTCGAATTGATTGGAAAAGGTTCCAATAGACATATTGAAGGGATTCCTTTTCGCCCATGCCTTAAAGAAATAACAAAAATGTACTCACAAGTTCAGATCACACATTACGAAGAGAAGTATGCGTGATCTTAGATTTGTTTTGTTTTGTTGTGTGTTTGTTTTTTACAAAAAATGATCAATGGAAACTGTCATGAAGCTATTTCTGACCTTAGGTCTCTGGTTAGGACCCGGAATGAAATGTTTACACAACAGAAACCCAAGGGAATAATAATAATAATAATAATAATAATAATAATAATAATAATACAACAGTAATTTCAACGCAAAATTCTTGAGACAACTAACCAGAAAAGTCCATTGGAACCATTCTTGATTTACTGAATAAAGTTGCAAAAATAAAAACGGAAATTAAGCATGACTAAACCTAATAAATGTATTATTATCACTTATTTAGTGAAATTAAGGAATTCTTCTCTTCTGAACATTTGCCATGCAAATAGCGATAAAGTAACGCCTGTGGGAAGGCGGTTGTGTAAAATATTTCACCACCCACAAGGCTTTTGAACTCAGTCATGGCTGGATAGATAGGCCTAGGCAGCCCCGATCCAAATATGGCAGCAATGCTTTATTTTTCCGCTGATCTTACTCCTGTAAAGATAGAAGGAGTCACGTACTTTCTGTAGCTTTACATGGAACTGTTGATTTTCCAGTCTCCTGAGCGATGGATTGTATATATGACTTCAAACTGCAACTTCTTAGCAAAACAGATCTATATCCACCGATTTGACTCTCATGCAAATCAAACTTATGCTATCTTGTTTTGACTCTCATGGAACCTGAACCATTGTCTACTTTTCTTGACTTTCATGTAAACTGGACCATTGTCTATTTCTCTTTACTCTCACACAAACAGGACCTTTGCCTTCTTCTCTTGAGTCTCACGCAAGCCGGACCTTTGCCCACTTTTCTTGACTCTCACACAAACTGGACCTTTGTCTACTTCTCTTGACTCTCACACAAACAGGACCTTTTTCTTCTTCTCTTGAGTCTCACGCAAGCCGGACCTTTGTCTACTTCTCTTGACTCTCACACAAACTGGACCTTTTTCTTCTTCTCTTGAGTCTCACGCAAGCCGGACCTTTGCCTACTTTTCTTGACTCTCACACAAACTGGACCTTTGTCTACTTTCCTTGACTCTCATGCAAACTGAACAATTGTCTACTTTTCTTGACTTTCATGTAAACTGGACCATTGTCTACTTCTCATGACTATCACGCAATCAGGACCTTTGCCTTCTTCTCTTGGGTCTCACGCAAGCCGGACCTTTGCCTATTTTTCTTGACTCTCACATAAAACAAGACTTTGTCTACTTTCCTTGACTCTCATGCAAACAGGACCTTTGTCTATTTTTCTTGACACTCATGCAAAGCAGACATTTGACTATCTATTGTTTATCAAATTGACAGATTTTCGCATTAAATAATCTGGAAAAGACAACCAACCATTAAACGAGCAAAGTCACCGCATTTTACAGATATCAAGAAATCATTAAATTTGCCTGTTTTTTGGCTTTTTTCCAATTTTTCTGAAAGAAGCATTTCAGTGTGTACAAGCAACTATCTTCCTCTTGTGTGATTGGATTTAAATATCGTTTTGTGTTTTTTTACACCTCTTATTTGTTGGTTATCCTTTAATTTGAGTTTTCTGAGAATCTCACACTGCAGAAGACATTCAACCTTTTTTTTTTTTTTTGGTGTGACCTTTTTAAAACTTCTTTTTTATTTCACTCGATTCGAATTGATCAAAGAGGCAATTTGCCTCCTATTTTCATTCATATTATATTCAAAATTACATTATTCATTGCTCTTCTCTTTTGCCTTTTCCCGCCTCTTTTTCATTCTTTGATGATGAGTTGTTTTTTTTTTCTGTTCTCTTTATGCCTTTCCAATTTCTTATCAGCATAAACTTTCAATTATAATTGTAGTCATCGGCAGGTGTTTTTTATCATTACTTCCGACAATTCCGTTTTTCCTTCCCCCATTTCTTGTTGGAATCCAGAATTTATTAAATATTATTTCTGTTCCTAAATCTTTTCTTCTTATTTCCAAATTTATTTGTATTTCTTTTCCGTTTTATTTATTCCTTTAATTTTTTTTTGTGCAATTCCTTTTTGTTTAAGTTTATTCATTTTATACTAAGCTGACAGATTTTCGTGCGAAGTCAATTTATCGTCAGTTCTTCGATAATTTTACACATATTTTTTTCTCTTCAACAAAGTTATTTGTAGCTGCCTGTTGATCTGAAATGCACTCTTCACAGAAGCCAAAAGAGAAAAACGACAGAATGAAAACAATGAAGGTTGAATTATGAAAAAGAAGAAGAAAAAGAAAAAGAAAAATGGTGGATAAGCAAAAAAAAAATCAATTTGTTCGGTTCTTATCATCTCCATTATTTTTATTCTATATTTTTGAAATCAACCGAATTCCTGCAAGTGCTTTTCAAGTCACAAAAATTATTCAAATTCTGTAAAAGTGAAATAATATTATGAACGCTTATGAAAATGTCATAATATAATAAAACATGACGTAATATGTCACAAGATGCCGGATAGTAACCTATCCATTTCATACCAAGCAAGGCAATAAAGCCACTAAGAATCAGGGGGTTACTGAGAGTGAAAGAAACTGAGAAACTTTTATTGAGAAAAGAAAACAATAAAAGAACAGGATTCAAGAAGACAGACGATGACGACTGTATTTAAATTTTTGAAGATCCTAGTGTAGAAGTAAGCAAGAAACCGGAAAATACTTTTACAATCGTCTGAGAGAAGAAACTATTAGCATAGAACTTATGGCTACATAGAGCAATTTCAACTGTAAAATGATGAGACCTAACTGCCTATCTAGTACTGCGCTTAAATTGATAAAGTCGAGGTACTAAAAAAGAAATATTATCAGAACAATTACCATGAAAATATTTATAGACTAGCAGCATGGCTCGGCATTGCCCATGCTTGATTCAAAAATCGTACTACTCATACAGCGATCGCTATCACTTGACTTAAAATATTTTTGCTCTTCCTTGCCTTTAAAGGAGTGTCCTTTTCCGTGCTGATATTGCTATATGCCTTACGTCTTGCCTATCTCACACTGCGAATTTTTTCTAAGCTCTATACTAAACATTAAATCTGTTACGAAAAAAGAACTAATAAAATGAACACAAAACGATCAACTTTAAAAAAGGACTCGTAACTGGAAAAACCGAATGAAAAAGAATGTTAACAACAAATACTTTTTCACACACAATCCAGTACTGCGGAAACAGAATCCACGTTGAGTTTAAGCAAGCGAATGTGCTAATCGGAGTAAAGTGCCATGCAGATTTAAATATTATCCACTTGTGACGAATGCAGCTATCGATATTTTTTGCATGCTAGTTAACATTCGTGTCAGTCAGCCGTTGGCTCTCACACTGGTCAATAGAATCTTCCTGCCTATTCGTGGCAGCCAGCTATAGGCTCTCACTCTGGCCAGTAGAAAATGGCCGCAAACTCCATGAAAACTGACGTAGAAGCATGAAAAAATCGATTATTTCCACTAAGGAACATGTGCATGTAAATTTTGGTGCAAATCCGTCGAAAATTGCGGCCGTGCATTCGTTACACACACACACACACACACACACATCCTGCCTTTTATAGATAGAGATAAAGCACAGGGAATCTACGTTATTGTAGTGGAGAAGTGACTAACATTGAGAACCCCGGTCAGAACCTATAATATTGCAGATTTTAATTTTATAAGAATGTTTAGGTACATAGAAAAAGCACGTGACTAGATGTGGCAACAATATTCCATGCATGGATGAATGGTAGAATTGTAAACGTGTAGATTTTGGCGCGAAGGATTGTCTATCACGACGCAATAAATCAACTTTCTTAGGAGTAGGCCTAGCAACAAAAAGAAAATCTCCTAATTAATAAACAGCGATACGGGTTGTTAGAAATACATCAAATTTCTGAAAAACGATATATTTGATAGGGTCAGTTGAAGTGGTCTCACGTTCCGCAAGCAAAAGGAAATGAAGCAGGTTGTGGCGGGCTGTTTTCATTGGTCCGTGAATTGGCTAATCAGCAACTAACTAAAAGGTGATATTCCCTTTTAAAATGCAATTTCCTTCCTCCAAAATTTCTTAGTGGAGCTTTTGTCTTGTTATAAATGCAAAAGGCTGAAGTAGAGTTCTCTCACTGACTATACCCTCCCCGTCGCAGACGAGTTCTCAGCAACATTTCCCTGCTTGGCACGTATTGTGAAATTTATTAATAGAATAAAATGTTTGGCGTAGTGAAAAGCTGGCTTTTGATTTTCAGTGAAAAATGACTTTGGTCTATTGGCTTGAAGAATATTGATGCTACCTACTGTAAAATGACGATGGTTGTTCACCAAAACCAGTTCGAGCCGCATAGTATATGCGGCAATGGCATAGTATCAGCCATATAGAATATTTAAACAAAATAAATTAGTTTAAAATGAAACGATTTCAACAGGAGAAACAAACCACAGATAGGTTGTCCTGTTGAGTTAAGTGATGAACTAACTTTAGAGGAACTTGTGAGAATTTTTATTATTATTATTATGGTTGAAGATTAGCTCAAAAACTGACAATCAAGCAAGTTAGCGGTTCTCCACTATTTGCAACAACTTCGAAAGTTGTTTAAACTTAGAAAATGCATTCCTTCAAAGTCTTGTAAATGCTTCACCGGTGTTGAGAAATCGAGGATAAAAAATGAATAAAAACAAATTTAGGAAAAGAGACCCAACTAGAATAATCAGAAAACAACAGTGGAACCGTACAAGCACAACCAAAATTGACCCTTCATCCATGAAATAGCGCCATAAGCATTTGGAAAGATTGCGATATGGTCCAGTTTGTTTTGTCATCTCTTAATTTTACTCTGAATCCATCACAAAATTTTGGATATGGAATTAATGAATGCTAAACACTTTAAATATCTCAGTGTATTGATCAAATGTATCAAATTGAGTGTAGCATAGGCTGAGCCAGGGGGAGTCTTGCCCAATGCAGCAAATTTTTACAAAATCAAAAAATTAATGTACAATGTCGAGATATATTTTTAAATAACTTCCTCAGATCAAAATTTTCACATGGATGCCATGCATAGGATCAAATCCGATCAGAAAAAATGTCAGTTGTATAGAAACGCTTTCTCAGATCAAGGATTAAAAATGGCTTCAACGGAATTAACCCTGTAGCTCTTAGTGAGGACCATCCTTCTTTGAACCTTGTGGACTGGCGCATCTGAATCCGAAACAAAAAAATTGAACCAAATAATAGAAGCCACGCCATTTTCAACAACAACAACGACTTAAATGCATAGCACATGTAACCTGAAGAGAAAATAATGGTATAGTCAAGATGTTGACATTCCACACCACTTCAAACAATAGGTTAGGAAGTAAGCATTCATTATTACTAGAAAGAGCAATAACAGCTACTGGACTTGAGAAAACTATTTTTCTAAAGAATCATTTTAATAGAAAGATTCTATACATTTCAAACAATCGTGGCACAGTTTTCTCGGATAATGAATTCCGAATATCTCCTAATAAGGACACGGCCAATATTACCATTACTTAAAATGAGCACCTTAACTGAGAATATAAATGCTGTACGAAATGTAAAATTGCCCGGTTTGATCAATCACAAAGTTGTAGATGTCAAGCCAGTTAATGCATGGATCCATACAATGAATATCACATCTGACAAGATTAATTGGCTTGGTTTCGTTTGTTTTACGGCATACCAACCTCAATAGGTTATTAAATGCCGACAAAATTTTATTGCTAGTAATATTTCTTTCCTTCAAAAATCTATTTCTGGCAATATTTTTTCATCAAAAATGTATCGCTGGTATTTTTTTTTCAATGTATAGCTGGCTATATTTTTAAAAAAAATGTATAGCTGGTAATATTATTTCAAAAACGTAATGCTTAGAATATTTTTTCCAAAAATATATTGCCGGTAATATATATAATTTTTAGTAATGTATTGCTGGTAATAAATATTTTCAATAATGTATTGCTGGTAATATATATATATTTTTTAATAATGTATTGCGGGTAATATATATATTTTTAATAATGTATTGCTGGTAATATATATTTTTAATAATGTATTGCTGGTAATGTATATTTGTTAATAATGTATTACTGATAATATATATATATTTTTTTAATAATGTATTGCTGGTGATATATATAATTTTTTAATTATGTATTGCTGCTAATATATATATTTTTAATAATGTATTGCTGGTAATACATATTTTTTAATAATGTATTGCTGGTAATATATATATATTTTTAATAATGTATTGCTGGTAAAATATATTTTTCATAATGTATTGCTGGCAATATATATTTTTTAATAATTTATTGCTGGTAATTTATATATATTTTTTAATAATGTATTTCTGCTAATATAAATTTTTATGATGTATTGCTGGTATATATATATATATATATATATATATATATATATATATATATATATATATATATATATATATATTTAATAATGTATTGCTGGTAATATATATTTTTAATAATGCATTGCCGGTAATATATTTTTTAATAATGTATTGCTTGTAATAATTTTTTCTTCAAACATTTTATGCTGGTAATAATGTTTTAGAAAGTATTTTTGTTATTAAAACCTATTTTTACACTTTCATGGTGTTTTCTTCCCAGTTTTGGGGTTAGCTATTAGACTATAGCTGGGACCCTAACATGTGCTACTACCCCGGGTCAAGGTGTACCTGGGAACACGATCAATTAAGAAGTAGTTCTACGCTCTTTAAAACCTTCTGTTCAAAGGCCTTACCGTGCGATGTAGTTTATCGTCTTAACCACGATGCGGATGTAGTTTATTGTCATAACCAGGACGCCGACAAGATTGAACCCCATCTACTAGAAAAACAAATTACACACCCTGTTACTCTTTAAAATTTACTACATGGGACTACTAATACATGAGAAAGTTGAAGCAGTCTCCACAAGCTCCATCAAGATTTGGATGATTATGTCACTCCACAGCTAAGAATCATTGCTCTTTGAAAACAAGTATTTACCTGTGCGGTAATTTGTTCGGCATTTATTTAGCTTATCGGCCCAAGTAGACGAGTTTCTTCTTTCCTTGTTGCGGATAGAAACTACTTTTTCTCTGGGCTAAAATACTATAATACAAAGAACCTTTTTTCTGTACAACGTGAAGAAAGAAGTCTTTGTGAAACTTTATCGCTCGTCCTTCCTGTTTCAGTCTCTACGTCAAGCGTGCGATTACCTTATACTCTGGGCGATATACAAAAGTAAGAAAAAAAAGTACTAAAATGCTTTAGCAAAATGATTCCTGAAATGAATATATATATATATATATATATATATATATATATATATATATATATATATATATATATATATATATATGCCTTTACCGCGATAGAATTGAAAGCCTTAGCCTTTTCTCACTTGAAATTGAACGTCTTAGACTCGTTTTAATATGGGTATTTAGAATAGCAAATTCATTTGGCGACATAGGTTTTGAGATATATGTTTACTAAAAGCCAGAATAAATCCATCAGAAGACATCCCATAAAAATCCCGCCTCTGTTCCATCGTCCGATCATATGAAAATATTATTTTTTTTCATGGCGGTTAGGGAATAATTGGAACGCTCCTCTTCTGACGGTCAAGACGTTTGACATCTTCAAAAAATAGATCAAAATGTATTTGAATTATATTAGCAGATGATAACTCTACGTTTCTACAATGAGCCTCTTTCACTGTTTTAAACCTTTTTTTTTTAATTTGATGTTCCGATTATTTATGTCGTCTCCATGTTTCGGGTCCTCTGTATTATATTTTATACACTTTTTGTACACGTTTGTTTGTCCATTTTGAATTAATCGTTACTGGGTTAATAATAATAATAAAAAAATAAAACGATTTTCGAAAAAAGGTCTAATAAAACTTGTGGAAAATTGGAAGGATGTTATTGGTCATAACGAAACACATATTAATATAATATTTAATTAAACGCGATTCTTTGATATTATTATTATGATAAACTCGGACATTACTTATGGGATGACTTCATAGTTTACATAAACAAGAGAATCGAAAAGATGTTCGGAAAGAAAAAAGTTCCTTTCATTTATGCTCGTTATACTATGATACAACCCTTAAACTAAGATCATTAGAAAATCTTATTGTAAAAACAGATGCTCAATGTCAAAGGAATAATAAAATTGAGTCATGTACAGTAAAAAAAATATATATATATATATATATATATATATATATATATATATATATATTACTTGGAAGAAAGTTGGTTCTTTCATTTGAGCTGCTTGTGGCTCAGATTGGGTTTTTAAAAAGATAAATGTTTCTGGATAAATCACTTTAATCCTCTTAAGTTATAAAACGAAGTTGACTTATAGCTGATCCATTTGGATTAAAGCCTGAATCAAATGCATCACTGACTCAAACATTTTCAGATTCGTCATCTGAAGAAAATGCCTTTTCGGGGACCAGAAAATAAGCATTTCATCTCCATGATTATTTTGAGCTGATTTGCTTTTCAAATGAATGATTTCATGCCAAACATCAAGTCAAAGTCATAGTTGGGGTATCGGAGATTTTAAATGAATGGGATAAACGCAATTTTAAGTTTATAGTTTGTTATCAGAATTATATCAAAAGGCAAATGTTTTTGCCTGATAGAATGTCATATATAAGCAGTTAATTTAACCCATGATACCCAGAATAACATTTATTAGACAAATACACCAAGACTTTCTTTATTTTGAGAGAATATTGGATTTGTATCACTTCTCCCTTCTTCTTAAAGTTATGAGGGAAGCCTCATCCTGCGGTAGCTCCTTGCTCATTACCCTAAAGAAAAAGTTTTTTGTTACTAATTGTTCATACAATTCAAGGCCTGAGGGTTACTTAAGGTAGAGGGTTATTAAATGAATGTAAGAGGAGGAGGTAAGATGTGCTTATTATGAAGATATGTAGGAAAAATAATGGTTGACCCTAAACTTGATGAGGTTTATATTTTAATCATCAGAGAAGAAGACTCTCACATATCTGCGGTTCTTGGAAAGAAGCTGATCGAATGCAACTTCTTTTTAACTAATTAAATACGAAAGGAATGGGCATGATTTGTCAAAATGTATTGAGCAAGGAGCTCTTAGCCGTGATGGTCTAAACTCGTGGAACTAATGAATAAAGATCGTCAGAACAATTGCCATGGGAATAGCGATTGAGTAGCGAGAGGCTTGCGATGGTTCATCTGCGGGAAAATCGTTGTAGAGTGGAAAATGATTAATCACCCACAAGGCCGTGTAGACGCTTTTGAACCGACGTTAGCGTTACAATAGTTGCAAGGACTGAGCAATTTGCGTCCTTAGCCAATATGTACGCGAATGACCACCCCACATTAAACCGACCTTGTGTCAAATACTAGATTGTAAAGTTCTTCCTTTACTCGTTCTTCGAGCTGGAATCAAAGTATAGTACTATTTCTCTCCCTAATTATGTTATGGCGAGATGCGAGATCCTGTGGTTTTCATTCAGGCGGCAGTACCTCCATCATTGTGCTATTGCGCTAAAAATGTGGAGTTTGGTGAATACCAACTCCATCGTGACAGTAGTCACAGAGACTGATCAATTTTTGTCCCTTGTCTATATATACGGCACCCCATTTTAAACCTACTTTGTGTTACATTCTACCACTGTGTAGAGGTGGGTAAATTTTCTCATTTGCGAAACCTTCAGACTGCAATTAAATTGTTGCTCCCCATTAAGATAAAGTGGATGCGTGGTCTCCCAGATTCCAATTTGGCAGCAGCATCTCCGTCATTGCACTAAAGAAGTGATGTTTGGCAGTTACCTACACCAAAGTGATTAGTCTCAGGGAATGAGCAGTTTTTTTTTTTTTTTTTTTTTTTTGTATCATTAGCTTTGATGTATACGTATAGGCACTACTCCATCAGAAACCGACCTTGTGTTAGATCCCGAAGTCGTGTGGAGGTCGGTAATTATCGATTCTTATTAATTTTAACGGTTAAATTGATTGTGGCACTGCCAATTCTGATGACCGGGATGAAAGTGAAAAGAATAAGCGCTTTAATTTAGGAATGACTGTATTTGACAGCATTTGAACCTGCTAAACCTAGTCAAGATTGTAATCTTACTTATCGTGTGAAAATGACTTTGTAATTGCTCCATTATTATGCTTGAGTCAGTCTGCTTTGACTAAATAAATATTTTTCATTGGAAGGAATAGATCAATGAGTAAGTAACAGATATTTGACCTTGACTAAAGATGTATTTTAGCAATTTTCAGTCCTTAATCTGAATATGTAATGTATTGAAAGTCAGATATTGTCTGTAGTAAGATGAAAAAAAAGTAATGAATGTGATAACGAGAGAGCACGGCTATTATAATTTATTACCCATGATTCTTATTTACACTCGGAATTTTGATCTCATCTGTTTTTATTATCACAACCTTTCGTTGTCGTTGTACTCTCCGACCTTACTCAGGTGCCAGTCAACCTGGTTAAACTTCAATTTCAAATTTAACCAGATTCAAATCGTCAGATACCTGAAGAAGGCTGGGAAACACAACAGCCGAAACATTGTGATATGAGACGAGGACAATAGTCCGAGGGTAATTAATGTAAAAAATTTGATAAATCTCATCCCATATATTCAAGTTGAAATTAGCCATGGTCAGTTTTCACACAGAGATACATTTCTAATTAATCAAACTTAATGTGTTTGGTTTACAAGAGCTTTACCTTAACCTGTGCATAATGGCAAGTTCTCAAGGCTAATATTAATTGGAGAAAATATCATTTGTCATGTTGTTACGTTTAGTCAAGTTTCAGAAGTTTGAATCTGGGACACAGGCCATCGACAATATCAACATAATCAATGTATGAAGGCTTTATTCAGTTTGAAACAGAGAGTTAATAACAGAGATTCATATTTTCTTTGCAGCCAAACAACGAATGTCTAAAAAGAAAGTAATTTAAATTAGAAGCAAACATATCTACATAGTCTTTGCTGACATAATATCCTTGAAAATCTGCAGAAATATATGCGTATAATGCTTGATGAATTACTTTTAATCGCTCGCTCATCACTTTACAAATTTCACGGCAGAATGCCGCCAACTGTCCAGTAATTTATTTTTTGCTTTGGACTGGAATCAATGTGTAGTATTATTTCACTTCCTTATTAACTGACAGTCTGTGTCACGCTCGAACGTAATCTTTACATATATATATATATATATATATATATATATATATATATATATATATATATATAAATTAATTGATTTAAAATATGGTTTTTTTTCGCTACACAGTTCCAAATCCATGTTTCAAAAATAGAAGCTAAAAACCCCGAATTTAATTTTGCAATTAAATTATATATATATATATATATATATATATATATATATATATGTGTGTGTGCGTATATATATATTTATATATATACACACACCCAACACATACACTGATATATATATATATATATATATATATATATATATATATATATATATATATATATATATATATATATATATATATAATATATATATACATACAAAGGAAAAACTATTCTTAGCTGACGCGTTTCGTTCTTCGATGGATTTTATCAGGGCAAAAAGTAGGATTTATTTTGTTGCACGTATGTATATACAAATGCAAGGATGGTATTTACTTTGTCAAGGTTTAATATTTGAGAACGCTCATGAATATTCATCAGATGATTGAAAGATCAATCAAAACAGTACCAAGTGCCATAATTCAAATTCTGACAGGGCAAAAATAAGCGAGTAATATTCAAGAAATATATATTTTTTATGAATATTGTTTAAATTGCGATTAGATTATTATGGTTTGGGATGAACGTACTTTCTGTAAATCTTTAAACATACATATATATATATATATATATATATATATATATATATATATATATATATATATATTTAGACACCATATCTTCATTCAAGCATGTTTCAATTAATAATAGAGACATATTCTGTCTATATATTTTGGTAATAATCCTTTCAATTATCTTCTTGATGTTAAGCTGAAATTCATCCAGGATTTTTTTATTTTATTGTTAATTTTCAAGGTGGACAGGCGGAGGATTATTTCGTAATATTTTACGTATATAGACAATCTCTGTATTCATCATTGGTGTATAGGTATGCGTATGATAAAAATATACATATACGCACATATACTGGTACGTACGTATAAAAACAGAGTTGTTCAAAGACAATGAACCATTTCATGATGCATCGTTTTAGTTCTCAAGCATCGTCATGGAATGAGTCAGTGTCCATTTGAGAGAGTTTTCTAAGTTTTGAATGGCTGCCACAGGGAAGTTGTAGTCGCTTCGTATCCTCGAATGGAGAGTCCCCTGCAAAAGGCGTTCTCAAGTTCACGAAAACAAATTCGGTTGCCACGGTGCAGCGTACTTTTCGATGGCAATTCAACATTAATCCGTCCTCTCCTAAGAATATTCGACGGTGGTTTAAACAGTTTCAAGAGCGTGGGTGTCTGTGTAAAGGAAAAAGTCCAGGACGAGCACGAGTTTCAGAGGAATTAGTGAAGAGAATCCGTGTTGCGTTTGATGGGAGTCCACGGAGGTCCACCAATCAAGCTAGCCGTGGGCTTGCGATCTCTTAATCCACTATATGACGTGTGCAAAGAAGACGTGTACACTAGAAACCTTACAGGCTACGCCTCGTTTAGGCACTTACCAAGACTGTGTGCTTTGTCTGCGAGTTCGCCAAACCTCACAGTGTATGATTTTTTCTTGTGGTGATACGTAAAAGGTCACGTTTATTTTCCACCGCTACCCACTAACCTCGATGATCTTAAACATCGAATAACAACAGCGATCAACTCAATGAATCGTGATATGTCGATACGCGTCTGAGAGAAATTCTCTTATCGCATTGATGTTGCCTGTGCTGCAGGTGGTGGCCACATTGAACATTTGTAAGACAGGAAATAATAAAAGTTGATTGTGATTAGAATACTTGTGACTTGGCTGGAGTTTTCTATTGCCTTTTCTTATTAAAATATTGCGTAATAAAATCGGTTCATTCGTTTTGAATAAACCCGTATATTTCTTTCTGTAGTGTTATAAATACAGTGCTCAATCTGATGTAACAGAGCTATAAGCATATATTAGTGAATATAAATAATATCCAACGTCGGTAGCAAGCCTTAGGATCATATTTCTTTTCTCTAATTTTAAATTAAAATATTAATCAAGGTTAACATAATCTATTAAATTACAATTAGAAAATTAAATTAGCATAAACTTTTAAATTACAAAAGAATTTGCTAATATCTTCAGACTCTGTGTTCGATAGACAAGTTTATTTTTTTGTTTCTCCAATACCATAGTTGCGATATATAATTTACAGGACATCGGTGTTTAATCACTCAGACTTCAAATTAAACTTCCGGCTTCCAGGAAATATAAAAGGAAGTCGTTATTAGATGTGACACATAGCTTAATGTCACTTCATAAAATCTCGGAGCTGGCGTGTGGGGGACAAGGATGCACCGCCAACGTGATTTGAGTATGAAGACACACCATCGGAAAGGGACCACTAAGCCGTGGACCTTATATTAACTTAATACTGTTACGATTAAAACGTATCATATAGTGGAAATATATGTTATACGTGCTTGCTTGATAAAATTTAATTTCTTTTGCATAGTTCAAAGTACGGTGTGTCGCCAAAAATTGACATCATTTTGTAATCTAATAACATAGCCAATTCTCTCTCAAATGATCTCAAATTTTAACAAAATGTGTAAAAACTAAGTTGAATGTTTATTTTTTTTTATTTTTTATCGGAATGAAGAATGACGTCCACTAGAAATGAAAAATCATTTTGTGCCTTAGAATATGATTTATTGTGAAAAGGAGCCTTGAATCAAAAGAGATGTGGTGCCTAACAATGGATGCCGAGAATACCATGGATACAGTATTGGTGCGATATTACCAATTCCACTGAAGAATCTGCAATATTATCAGTTCTGACTATGGCATCTCGGCTTCAACCACTTTTTGCACCGCCCTAACGTTGCTTTCCTGTGCCATTTCTATAAATATTTTCATGGCAGTTGTTCTGATGAATTCTCCTCTTTTAGTCCCTCGACTTTAAGAATTTAAGCGCAATATTAGCTATGCAGCTAGATATTATCATTTTACAGTAGAAATTGTGGAACACTCTTCCAGCTTCTTGCTTTCCAATCAAATTTGATGTTCAATAATTTAAACGCAATATCCATCGTCATCACTTGTCTTTTTAATTCCTGTTCTTTATTTTATTCTCTCGTTAATAATTTTTGTCTCAGATTCTTTCGCACTCAGTAAAACCATATATTTTCGGGGCGGCATTGGCTTGCTTGGAGGGGATCATTAAAAAATAAATAAATAGTTTACATTAACAAAACCTGACGCTCACTTAACATATTATATATATATTTTTGTAGTGATTGTTATTAAACATTACAACTCACAGAGTACAGAGTTTCCCCACACCCAAAAAATGTCTAATACCATAGCCAATTCTCCCTCATATGATCTGTAATGTTAACAAAATGTGTAAAAACTAAGTTGACTGGGTGTACTTTCCTCAATGAGAATCTACCAGGAAGATGGATCGGGTATGCCAGTTATAATGACAACGTGCTGTTAAAATAGCAACCACGTTCACCTGACTTGACTCGTTGTGCTTTTTCCTCTGAGGCTATATTAAAGTACAGGTCTATATCCGCCTCTTCTTACAAACCTAGAAGAACTTAAGCAGAGAGTCGCTGAGGGGCTGGAGAATGTTACGCAAGACATGCTACAGCGTGTTTGGCAGGAGCTGGACTACCGATATATATATATATATATATATATATATATATATATATATATGTGTGTGTGTGTGTGTGTGTGTGTGTGTGTGTGTGTGTGTGTGTGTGTGTGTGTGCATGTGTATATATGTAGAGAGAGAGAGAGAGTGTGTGTGTGTGTGTGTTTGTGCGTATGTGTGTGAGAATGTGTGTGAGAGTGTGTGTGTGGGTTAGTGCGAGAGTGAGAGAGACAGCAAGAGATAGAGAAAGCCACAGACAGAGAGACAGGGAGGGAGTCGAGGATCTTTACTCTTGTAGTGATCTAGATCTCAACTATATACTATACATTTGTTTCTTCGCTTAGGGCATTTCTCAACTAAGTTTTAGATTGCATTAACATGGAACAGGAGTTAGCGGCCTATAGGATTTTTTTAAATATAAATTCAATCCTTACTGGGTCTGTCGCATTTGTATTTTTCTCCCCTAATTAGTTACGGTTAGCAAATACAAATAAAATGCTTTCACATTAATGAAAAACTCGTGAGGATTATCAAAATACGAACGTCTCAAAATGAAACAGAACGATATTCGCTAAAAGACGCCACATATCTCACTAAAACATCGATAGCTGAACAACGCCCAAAATCCGCAAGACGATTTGTAATCCTTAATTATAGCGTTTACAAAGGACTAACAGTAACGAGCGTACTTTCCTGAAATTTGAGTTCGCAAAAGCAGATCTACTAGCATAAAACGCGCCACTATTGAATATATAGAAAATTCGTAACATAATAAGCAACAACAAATGAACAACCACAATCTCTGCCATTGGATCTCGGCTCGGCTTCAGTAGATAATCATAGAAGAAAAAAAGAACAAGATAAAGGAAATGAACGCACAATAAATGGCATAATCATTTTTTCTTTCTTCTTCTATGCCCCGTGTCCCTTCAGGACGTCGGCGATCATGGCTCTTCACAATTTCCTGTCCTTTGCAGCTCTTAATAAATTTTGTCTTTTTGCTATCTCTCCTAAACTCAGTTCTATGATCCATTTTATATAAACTCACTCGGTAGGTCAGGTGCAGTTTTCCTCTACCCCCCCTTGTCTTCAATATGTCTTGTGAGTATCAAATTTTCCAAGCCATTTTTCTTCAATGTATGCCCAAGAAACTTCAACTCTATCTTTCTGATGTTACATGTAAGAGTCCTTTTTCTTTCTATTTTCTCTAAAACTTCGTGATTGGTCACATGTTCGGTCCCTGGTATTCTCAGAATCCTTCTGTAGAACCACATTTCTGTTCCTTCAAGACACTTCTTCATCTGTGAGGAAATTGTCTCACTTTCACTGCCATATAGGAAGACTAATATTGCATAACAGTTCAGTACTCATTTCGAAATATTTCTGTTTCTTAATACTTTGCTTAGCTTTTGGAACGCATTTTTCTGTATCCCAATGCACCTTCGGATTTCAGTGTCGCACATTCTGTCCTCTGTTAAAACACTTCCCAGATATTTAAATTATTGTATTTGTTTGATTTGGGTATCTCTAATCTGTAATTTGCATGTTGGACTGTTCCTTTTACTGACAAGTAGCAGGTTGGTGCAAAAGTAATGTCCGATATTTAAGAAGAAAGTTTAAGAGAGTATTTATGAAATGTGCGCTTTTCGTTATCGTTAAGAAATGTCACTATAAGTATTTTATACGCTTCTCTTTCAGGTTATAAAATATATTTTCATGATCTTCATGATAAAGATCACATTCGACATATTTTACTGTATGAGTTTCATAATGGTGTCAATGCAATTGTAGCAGTAAGGTCTATTCAGAGTGCTAATTGATATGATGCACTGAATGAAAGAAATTTCAGGAGCGGGCGGGGGGGTCCCGTTTCCGAAGTTTGGATTTCAGTTTGAAAGACGAGCAAAAAGAGGGCTGTCCAAAAAAAAAATAAATAAATAAACCTGATTCCAAAGATTTGGAAGTTTTTGTCACAGATAATCCCACCATTACCTCTAGAGAAATCGCAGACCAATTTAACGTAGACCATACAACCGAGTTACGCCAATTAAAAAGGATCGGAAAGATTCCAGTGGTTGGGAAATGGGTCCTACATGAGCTGTCTCCAGAGAATCTGCAACATCGCGTTGCTTGTTGTGAATCATCGCTTTCATGACACCGTCAGGCACCATTTTAGGTAGACTTGCCACGGGTAATGAGAAGTGGATACAATAGCATAACGTTAAACGCCGCCGATCGTGGATTATCGAGGAGGAAGATCTGTTCAACAACCAAGAGGATGATTTCATTCAAAGAAGATCATGTTGAGTGTATTGTATGATATTAAAGGAATTGTCCATTACAAACTGTTAACCAAAATCAAGCAAGTACACCTAATCTATACTGTTCAACTTCGTCGTTTGAAAACAGTTTTAAACCAAAAGCGACCTTCCTTAGTGGACAGAAAAGGTAGTATCATCCATCATGATAATTCTCGTCCTTACAAAGCTCGGCTGACTAGGAATCTTTTGAAAAGAGCTTGATTGGGGGATATTGCTTCTCCTGACCATATTCTCCTGACCTTAATCCTTCTGATTATCACTTGTTTTAGAGACTACAGAATAATTTGGATGGATTTAGGTTGACATCAAGAGAAGAAGTTGTAAATGAGTTTAGATTCATATTTTGCTTCAGAACCTGAGGAATCTTACAGAGGTGGCATTTATAAGCTTTTTGACAAATGGAATGATTGTTCTAGAAAGCAAAGGGGGTTATGTTAACGAATAAATATTTTCATAATCATAGGCTTTTCATATAGACCTTGAAATCGGACATTACTTTTGCACCAACCTGATATATATTCCGTCTTCTTGCAATTGATGTTTAATTATTTCTTCTCTCTCCTTCAATGCATTCTGTAGAAGTACTTGTAATTTCCTTACTGTGTCTGCTGCCACATTGATTTGATGGGAGCTGTCATTACAAGAATTCAATGACAAAAATATTAGACTATAAAATAATGCTGAAATATTCACAGCACGAACAGCTTCCAAAATTTCGATCCAATAATTAAAAGGGTTTTTATTTTATTTATTTTTTGAAACGGCTTTTTCGATGAACTGAAACATTTCAGCATCCTCGCTATTACAAATGTTAAACTCTTCTGTCACTTATTTACATTATTCGGACTATTGTCCTCATCTTTGTCGCCATATTTATCACAACGTTTCAGCCGTTGTACGCTCCGGCCTTCTTCAGGTAATTGAAATGTCGAACTGAACCCTTTATTTCGCTCACTGGGGTAGACTGTTCTAGTTCCACGTGGCATGTTATCTCCTGTTAATTTTCCCCCTGAAAGTTCTCCACTGCCTTAACCTTTGAACTCTTTGGGTCTTGTCACTAACCAACGCCTTTATCCACTGTGCCATGTGTCCTTGAGGACATCTGGGTATGAATTTCCGGGTATTATAAACCTAATGTCTTCAGTAACCATTTTTACCAGTGCTCATATTGCAATTTTGCTGTTATCATTGCTTTTCTCTGGCACTCCTTATTACTGGTTCCTATATTGTATTTATTTCTATGCTTGGCACGTGGAACTAGAACAGTCTACCCCAGTGAGCGAAATAAACGGTTCAGAAGAAGGCCGGAGCGTACAACGGTTGAAGCATTGTGATAAATATGGCGACAAAGATGAGGACAATAGTCCGAATAATGTAAATAATGTACATAATACCTCATCTCAGGAATATATACAGACTCTTCTGTCACTTGTTTGTCAAGAGTATTTTTTTAGATCGTCTGTGATCATGGCTCCCTACATCTTCTTGTTCTTTAAAGCCCTAAGCAACCTTTATACCTGTATCATCACTCCCTGTTCCCTGTTTGTCAATCCATTTACATAAACTATTTAGGTAGGTGGTATGCTGATTCCATCAGCCCCGCTTGCATGTTTTGTGAGTATTAAATTCTACAACCCTTCTTTCTTCATTATGGGTCCCAAAAAGTTCAACTGTTCCTTTCATTTCCATTTTCCTTAAAACTTCCTAATTGATCACATGTTCAGTCCATGGTAATGTTAGCATATTTTTACATCTCTGTTGCTTCAAGTTTCATCTTTTTCTGTGAATAAATTTTCCACCATTCACTACCACATACTATGTAGGTATTACACAGCAGTTCAACAGTCTTATTTTTACGGTGGAATCTTAACAAAGAAAGCAATAAAATACTTGACAAGCATAAACTCAGATAAAAGTATCTGTGCATGCTTAAACAGAGGACACCTAAAATGAAGCGAATTCTCTTAAAGTCGTAGAATACATTAAATGCATCAAAAGTAATTTTTGTCAGAATATCGACAATGCCTTGAAAAACTGCAAATGAATTTTATAAAAACGAGATTTTAAAGCCTATTTGTTGCGTTTCGTGTCGTCTTTTGACTTCAAGTCTTGAAACACCGACGCTGCATCAAAGACTGAATCGACGACAAACAATTTCCTTTTCTTATCTCACTTTATTACATGTAGATCAGTAGTTGTAATATTGTTTCTAAGAGGAACGAGAGCGAGATACCAACTCCTTGATTATAATTTCATCGCTATGTGCTGACTTCCTCCAGGAAGGCGTCTGGGTGCGTGATGCATGTTGACCCTTCAAATTCTTACAGCCGTATAAACAAAGGCAATCCATCACCGTCACATTTCCACTCCTACGGTGTCTCATAACCAATAGTTTGCCATTCTGGGTCACACTACGTATTCCGTAGCACATTATATGTGCATATAACATAATCTCTCTCAAAGTAAAAGCGACAAATACACCAGACACGGCAGGTTAAAGCTAGTGACACACTAGGAATTGTACAAAACAGCTTCATTTAGATCTTATAAAAAAATGGAATCAGCATTATAGAGTCGACGGCCATCTATCACAATCGGATAGACTGGGCTCCATAGCTGTGTATGTAGCCAGTGCGGTGATGGCACATCATCGCTGGGTGGAGGGTTTCCTATAATTAAGTCAAGAGCTAGGACTGAGTTTTCCCTTGATAGAATTGAGGCCACGTGTCACACGCGGACTTTCAAGTTGGAGTACCTTAGCTGTGGTTTGACCTCGGGGGAGGTGGGCTGACCCAGATCTACTTACCCAACACCGGATACGCTTTCAACCCAGATGTAAGAAGGGAACTGGTCAAGTGTTATGCTGCACAGTGACCCTACGCACACAGCCAGACATGGGGTTGATTATCATCATCATTATGAACAAGAGATTGTGCTATTTAACTCTTTTATTTTGATTAAAGAATTAAATTTTCGGTGACCTTTAGAGTCATAATGACTACGCAATCGAATAAGGAAGACAGTGTAGTGTAGTCAGGAATAAAAGAAAGCCTGCTAGGATATGAGAGAATTTTCTAAGGCTTCAAAATGAAAGAAATGAAGAAATAAAAGTAAAATATAAAAGTATTATAACATCGACAAAATAAAAAAAAATGCACCATGACGTTTTGTATTTTGTTTATAAAAAATCACAATCACGAATCCCGTAACACATTTGGGTCTGTGGTGGTAAAGCAACTGATAGTAGCAGATCGAAAAACGCGAGGAGGGTCACCGACAAAACAGTGTCACACGTCCAACCTTCTCACGAGCAAAAAACCCCGTGCTCAGAAACAAAAACGCGCCCGCTTTATACAGCCGAGGACCGACCATGATTTGCATGCAAATGACGAGACAACGAGATTTTGCGTTAACTGTCCGAGACAGCCTGGCATAAAACATGGGTGCCGCCATTTTGATTCTTTTCATCGTTGAGCAACTGGAGTTTGCACGACACACAGATTCGCGGGCGTTTCCGAGGTAAGCCATTTTCACAATTTTCCCCACAGTGTCATAGGGGCACCACATGTACTGCAGCCGCAGGAGAACAGATGAAAAGAATTGAGGTAACACAAATGTGATGCCACAGAAGGACGTTTACAAAATCATAGACTGAACATGGAAAAAAGACACAAAAATAAAAACAAAATATACACATCTACGTAGAATCAGAAATAGATACTTGAAATGTTTAGTGCACATAATGAGAAAAGAGGGCTTGGCGAAACACACACATACGATATATAGAAGGCAAGAGGGACAGAGGAAAGCATCGAATAACCCGCCTAACGAATTTGTGTAAATGGCTGACAGAACAGGGATTAGGAGAGATAACATAAAGACAAACTTGACTAAGGGTTACAAAGGAGAGGAAATTGGATAGAGCGATACAAAGAAGAAGAAGAAGAAGAAGAAGAAGGAGATGTTCGACTGAGATAATTGGTGACCCGAAGAAGGACAATGAACATTCATACCACATCAGTGCTGGATTTTGCAATGATACTGAATGAGGATTTTAACATGCACATGTTTTGTTTTGGTATATTAAAGACGGGCTACACTAAATACAAGTTCACTATCACAGATTTGCTTGTCAATTCCTTGACTTTAACCAGTTCGCCATATTCCCTACGGACTGATTCAGGATGCACTGTGCATATCTGTTCATGAGTTGTGTGTTGAAAGTTATTTTTGTCGTTGTTGTTTTTAGTTTTGAGGTATAAAGCAGACAATATAACATCTAGATACTTAGGAATACCATCAACAGGAGACCGTCTGGGAAGCCAGGTTATCCCAATGTGAAAGTATTTTTCCAGCCCTACAAAGTAACGCACTGCTTTTTTTTCAAAATCAGTCACCATATTGCGCAAATTTAGCTGTAATGCATGTTGTTGTTATATACTTATTAAATTGCATGTCATGATGGATATGTATCGTATATGTCTAACCGAGTTTCAGCTTTTGGTGTACTGCTCCTGCTCTCCCTTAAGAATAATAAAAATAATAAACTCTAGTTTCATTACTGAAATTGTAAGTCGATATAACAGACAAAAGATCTCCAGTTCACAATAAATTCTAGATACGCAAAGAAAGAAAAAGGAAATATCAAACCATTTTAAAAACTGGGAAATGTTTACGAAGCGTATATTTTCTGCGACTACAGAGTGCACTTATGCAAATGAGATGGGCGTGGCTGCGCGCCCAATAATTAATATGCAAATTATTTTTACTCTGCATTTTAAGCTTTCTTTTTATTCAAATCTTTTTTTTCCAAATTTCTTTTTATTACTCTTTCTTTGCTGTTTTTTTTATTCTTTATTTTTTCTTCCTTTAATGACTTTTTTTCTTTCAAATCATTTTTTTTTTTACCAAATGTCATTTCTTTGCTATCAATTTATTTATCTTCTTTTTCGTTTCATGTTTCTTATTTTTCATTTTCTTTTTTGTGCTTATAGCTGAAATGGTGAACAATCAACTTATCGCCTATTTTAAGAATTTCAAATTCAAAAATGAATATGTATATCGAAAAATTTATTTCATATTCTTCTATTTGCTTTCTTTTTCTGTACAAATAATTTGATATTTTCAGAATCTTGTGTAAAATACGGACGGCATAATTTTTATTTAATGCTGCTTACAACTCATGTTAGTCATTAACTTACCTTTTCTCGTTCCGTTTATTCATAAACATTTACAAATCTTCCATTTTTTTAAATATTTTTTTTTATATATTTACTTTTACACTCTCTGAATTTTCTCCCTCTTTCACCTTTTAACACTTCCCCCTCTTTCACTCTCTGACATATCGTAGCACTTTCACTCTCTGAAATGTTCTCCCTCACACTATTTTAAATATTCTCCTTCTTTCACTCTCTGAAATGTTCTCCCTCTCACACTTTTTAACAATTTCTCCTGCATTTCACTCTCTGAAATGTGCTCCCTCTTTCACTTTTTTTACATTTTCTCCCTCTTTCCCTCTCTGACATATTCTGCCTCTTTCATTCTCTGACGTGTTCTCTCTCTTTCACTTATTTTCTCCCTCTTTCACTTTTTTTACATTTTCTCCCTCTTTCACTCTCTGACATTTTCTCCTTTTTTTTTCACTTTCCCGTTTTCCCGCTTTTTCATTTTTTTACATTGCTCCCTCTGACACTCTTCAACATTTTCTATCTTTTTCGCTGCACTTTTTGTTTTTTCTTTTTCTGTTTTGGCCTTCTTTTATTTATTTATTTTTTTCAAATATCTAATCTTTTATTATCACTTTATTCTTTATTTCACGTATATTTATTTTGATTCTATTGTTGTTGTTGTTGTTGTTGCTGTTTTTAATCCTCTCGTCTCCTCTTGGGAGTACAAGGCCACAGACTCAACACGCTACGTGTTACGACTGTAGTTTCCTTAGCAATTCGTTTCATTCTATAACGAAAGTAAAACATTCCAATATAGATATTTAAAATAAAAATCCTTTGTTTAATCGAACCTACCAATAAGCATATGCAACAAAAGTCTACATAAAACGGTACATTATGCGTGCTTTGAAATGTTTTTCATCTTTCTAAACATTACTTGTAAATTCCATCCACATAAATTGTCCCATGCTGCTTCTATATTTTCAGAGTTAGTTGACTTTTCTTCTAATACATCTATGTTTGATTGATGTGTTTTTTATAAGTTACTCAGCATTTAATTTTAATATTTTTGTTAGATCTTATTGGGTTCATTTCATGAAAGGAGTAACTGATTATAAACCATAACTTATTTTTATTGGTCGCATTCGTTATTGGAATAATTTGATTAATTCTCGTCAAACATTTTATTTTTTTTATGTAATAATGGAGAAAGGGTTTTAAATTTTGCAATAATTTCAACTATTATCAAAAATATGAATATAGCTGTTATGAGACTCATCTTAGATGCTGATATTTGAAATAATAACAGGATTGCGATCATATCACGTTTAAACAGTGGTTCTTGTACGGTCAACGAAGTTAAGCAATGTAGAGCCTCGTCGGTATCTTTATGGGTGATTGCTTGCGAATACCTGGTGCTGAATGCTTGGATGTGCGAGTGATATAGTATATAACGGCTCGGAATTGGAAATCAGAAATCATTCTTTTATGGTTAAAAGTCGAAGCATATTTTTTGGATAGTAATGCAATACTTATTTTTTGCGAATTAATATTAGTTTAACAACTTTTTTCAAAATAACACTGATCTTACCAGATAAAAGTCATATTATTTAACCCATACCTGAGGGGCAATTTAGGATCATACAATTTTCAAGTGTATTTCGGCGTAAGTGAACGCAAAGAACACGGCTCTCTTTTTTCGCGTTCCGAGCCGCTATCCTTTACGCAACCCGCACATATTGTTTTCCTTAGAAAGTTTAAGACTTGTTTCTTATTTAAAGAAAAATCATATGCAGTTTGAAATTTCAGTTTGAATTTTAAAATTGATTCGTTTTCTACAGCTTATCAACACTTTAAAGGTTATTTAAAGCCAGAAAAAAACTTTTTCGATTGTAAGAATTGTTTGGAGATAATAATAATTTGCTTGTACAGATCTTACTAATTAATCCATAGATGAAGGGAGAATTGGTGGCTTCATACTTTCCCAAAGGTATTTGCGCGTAAGTGAATACAACGAAACCCAACTGGAATTTGAACTCGACTCTCCGATTAACAATTCCGAACCATTATCCACTACACCACCAGCACATTCAAGCATACAACACCTGGTATTCCCAGGCAATCACTCATCTATATACTGACCAGGCTCGACATTGCTTAACTTCGATGACCGTACAGGAACTGGTGTTTCAACTCTATATGGTCGTAAGCCGTTCTTTCTCCCAGAAGCAGTAACTAAGGTTTGCTCAGCATCATTGCAATATAAGATACAGGTAGACTCTGAACAAACAAAAATGTGCCTGAACAGGCGTTTGCAACAGGGATTGCTAGTCACCCTAGCAGACAGGCATATTAGAAAAGGAGCTGCCAGCTTTTATAATCATACCTCTTTACATATTTCTTTTTTTATAAAGTAGGGTACCACAACATAGAAGAGGGGTAGAGAAACAGAATGTTAAAAAAGGGGTCATGCTAAATAAGATATTAAGGATTACTTATATATATATATATATATATATATATATATATATATATATATATATATATATATATATTTTATTTGATTCGCTCATACAATGAACATATTTTATACTTTACCGTAAAGTATTTTTGCTTTGATTCTGAATATATTTTTATTTTTATTTGTAATTATTTTCTGGGATAAGTCGCATAAACTTTTTTCTTCGTATAAAACGCACATAAATGTTTTAGAAAAAAAACGGAAAATAAAGTTTTCTGATTTATTTTGGAAATTCATGGCTGTAATGATTTTAGAAAAACAAAAATAGAGCTAATCTCAATAACATTATCATAGATTGAGGCCAAGGGCACACATTTAGTCCACTGTTTAGTTTTCGGCTTCAGCAAAACATGGGGTTGCTATCGTCCTGTAGCTCTGTGTTTGTTTATTTTCTGAAAATTGCAAAGCATTTTTGGGAAAGACACTGGAGTAGTCTCCCGTTCACTTCTCCACTGTTTGGTACTCGAAGTTTTAAATCTCTTGGACAGGTCGCCACCAAAGGCTAGAAAAAAACAATTCTACCCTGCTATTTTACCCAAAGCTAGTGAAAAGAATAGACAGATTAATACCGAAGATTATTTGGATGAAAAATGATCGCAACAGACTTAAAACATAATTAAACGCACTGTCGTCATTGAAATGACAATATCGTCTTGTAAACCTGGATGCATGTATTTAGTTAAACCTTTGGTCGAAGAGATTCCCTTTCTAAATTGGTTTCTACACAGCAAGGGTTTTGTGGACAGACATCAGTTTAATAGTCATTTCTGCGCACTCTCAGTAGCATTAAAGTTTCTTCTTTTACGTGCCCATGTTTTTTTCGAGTATGGACGATCATGGTTCTCCATAAGTTCCTGCTTTTTGTTGCTCTAACCGTTACCAATTTACTATGACTTTTCACCCTTTGATCTTGCCATCCATTCACTCAAAAAAGTTTAAATAGTTTACCCGCTGTTTCCTCTTGCTTTTGTTGCCCTCAATATGTTACATGGGTGTTAAATTCTCTAGGCACCCTTTCTTTATTATTTAAATCTGAAGTTTCCTTGTAGTTCTTATTTTCATTAAAACTTCCTAGTTGCTCACATGTTCTGTCTGTTATTCTCGACATTCGTCGGTAGAATCATATATCTGTTGCTTCAAGACTCTTTTACATCTATGAAGAAATTATACAACATTTATGGCCACATAGATTCGATTAGATATTACACAGGGCTTCAGCAGTAATTTGTTTTTGTTTCTATAAATATCTTCGTATCTCATAACACTGCATAATTTCTGTAAGATATGCGCCTTCAGATTTCAATCTCATATTTTCCGTTGTCACGCTTTGGATGAGCTTGGTTTTGATGTTCCCAATGCACACCTCAAATGCTGAATTGTCTCTTAACCAACAACTAGGCATTCTCTACCTACATTTAAGAGTTTTCATTTTCTTCTTGTTTTCCATTACTTTCTTGTGACGCCACGTGTATATCTGGAGTGATTGCGAGCACACACAGAGCACGTGACGTCAAGTGCCTCGATCACATAATGCGCATACATTCATGTCAGTGCACATCCACAGCTTGAGTTTTGATCGTATTTGGTAGATCATAAGTAGATCGCGATGAATGATATTGCCAATGGCTCCCTTTCTACTTTCTTTCCTTTACTACCTTGTCCAATATTCCTTTCATTTTTTTTCTTTTTACTTTGCATACAACATAGTGTTACCCTGTTTACTTTGGTTATAATCATCAGAAGTTAATCACTCGAAAACCGAAATCAATTCTCGAACGAAATAATACTACGCTACCTACCGAAAAAAAATTGGTTAAAAATTGTTATAGTGGAACACACCTATTCTATAGTTAATAGACTCTCCCACCTATAATAAGTAGGAGTAGTAAGAGTAACGAGGGTGTCGCTGGGTCGCTCAGCGGTTCGGTCTGAGTTCAGTCTGAAGTCAGGCGACCGGCTGACCGGTTGAACTCTCCGCCTTCGGGGCGGGGAGGAACCCGAACGAGGCTACGCCGAAGGGCGGATTCTCTTTTGGGGAGGGAAACCGACCCTGAACCCGTTTATACAGGTTCAATGGGCGTATTTTGGCCGATCCCACGTTAAACCGGCCTTGTGCCACATGATGCCCACGTGGACGGAGGGTGACTAAATACCGTCGCTGGGTCGCTCAGTGAGTTGGCCAGTCAGTCGATGCCGGACGACCGTTAGTCGAATACTAAACTATCAGCGACCACCACTAGATTTCTCTGCGTCATTACCTATTATATCAAGTTCCTAACGTTTTGTACGTCGAACCTATTTTAGGACCGACTTAGTACAAATACAAGCCTCCACTGTGAAATCACTCCACAACAAAAATGAAGACTGAAACAGAAGAAATTTGTGTTTTTTTTTTTTACATTATATCAGCAAATTGAAACACTTATATATTCAAGGAAGATTTGTTTTCATATGTTTCATTTGTCTGGCAGAGTATAAAGACACATTCATGTAATAAGCACTCACTGTTTAAAAACTGAAGTCATATTTACATAAAAGTATAATCGCATATATGTACACTGACATGCCAGATGTCTTATGGCAGATGCCAAGTATTGTACAGCACCCGTTTAGTACGGCGAAGTGGAACAAACTGAAACAGAATCGATTCCACAAAGGATCAGGAAATATTTGGAGAAATGTTTTGCCACGCAGTTTTGAGATACGTTCATGGCTACCTTAAAATTTATAGGTATAGGAACTTGCGTTAGAACAGACTTTAACACCATATATCGAACGGCACACACTCGGGCGCCCCATATCTATAGGATTCTAGCATTTGTTGAAAGAGCTCAAAATGTTCCTCAAACCAATTCCTGGCAGCTTAGGCAATTTCAACGGGATAATGCACCGTGCTATGAAGCACGATGCATTATCGCTTTGAAATTGTTTGATACGTGAAAATAAACGTGTTTAGGCGGACCAGCAAGCCATAACAATCCCATATGAACACAGCAAAGCCCATTATGTGACCACCAAACGCCTGCAATCTGCCTTACTGACAACAGGGATCTTCAATGGCAACTGCCTATGCAGCAAACCCGACCGCTACTATGAACACGAAAAAAATGATACCGTGCCTAACGCTACACGTTGCCAAAACTCCATGGTCCGATTAGCGACGTCACGAGCCCAGGATTCCTAAGAATGACAATTTGGGGCACTGTTGAGCACTTTATTCCTCTTGTGCCTGCTGGTGCGATTTAAGCTAGTGTCACTTGTCTGATTCTACGGACTGTTCCAGTTACATATTTTTGGTTTTGATAATAAAGGACTCGTGATCGACTAATATGCTGTCCACGGTGGCGTGGCATGACCGCTATATGAAACCGTAGATTGAAGAGAATGCCAAATATCTCCATAATTTCAGAGATGGAATTTCCTGTTCATTTGGCATACATTAGCATTCACTGTTTGAACTTCGACAATTCACATCGCGCTGCCATGAGCGTTGTGCCAGGAGTTCATATTCAATCATCAGAGCACACAGATATAGGCCTAGGCATTTCCATGATGTCAAGTTATTATGGCATCACCTACTGTTACATTTCCATACTGCTACCCCATAACTTTTGGCACGGCAGTGTATACATGTAAAAAGTGTTGTTTCATCAAAATCCCACTATCAAGTTCAGTAAAAAAAAAAGTGCATATCCGAAACGAATTTTTTAGAATTTGTTAATTTACACCGTAAAATATGATATTAATGATAAGAAGGAACATCCTTATTTTAAATCTTCACTGCCTTGCTGTCACATTCAAAAGCGGAAATGGCTATGGAAGTAAATCCAGACATAAAACACGGAGTGAATCCCGGAAGACGATTGGCTGTCGACATTGACTCTTGCAGTCAATCTGTCCAAATGTAATGGCCAGTATTCCTTTGTATCTTGTCGGTACAGCCGAGAGGTGAACCGCAGTAAAACATAGGAAGAAGGGGTAGGCTCATACCATTCCAAAGTGTTGCTTAACTTCGATGATCGTACGTGTTTCAACGTATTTGGCCGTAAGCCTATGATCGATTTTAAGGAGGTGATAATATTAGCATTCCTATGAATCTTGTCTGTACAGCCGAGAGTGGGTGAGACATTAACACATAGCTGGGAGGAGAAAAGGTTGGTCTATACCATTCCCAAGGATATTTACGCGTAAGTGAATATGACGAACACAAAAGGGAATTGGAAGTAGGTACCCTGATTAACAATTTCGACCCATTATCCATTACGCCACCCGTATACTCATGATTATAGTACCTAGCATTCCCAATCGGTCGACCAATTAGGTACTGACCAGGCTCGACGTTGCTTAACTTCGGTGATCGTACGGGAACCAATGTTTCAAAATCTTGTAGCCGTAAGCCTATGATCGATTTTTAAGGAGCTGATAATATTAGGCTGGGGATATGATCCTAGCGTGCCGTGCTGTCGGGAAGTACCTGAATAGCATGCGACGAATTGATCCAAGGACTGGGAATGAAAATGCGTACACTAAATTGTTCGGAAGTCATGGTTGCGGTTGCACATAATAACGCCATCACGTCCGAGGGTGTGAGCATACTGTTCATTTAAAGTGGTCTCTCGGTAACTGTCACTGATATATATATATATAAATATATATATATATATCAAAACTCATGTTAAAGCCTTGCATTTGCCTTGATAACGTCCCAACGATGACAAAACGCCTCGGTTAAGATAAGTTTTTCTTTTGTCTTTATATATATATATATATATATATATATATATATATATATATGAAGAAATATATATATATATATATATATACATATATACATATATATATTAAGACAATATGTATAAATAATATATATATATATATATATATATATATATATATATATATATATATATATATATATAAAATCAAAACAAATGTTAAAGCCTTGCATTTGCCTTTGATAACGTCCCACAGATGACAAAACGCCTCGGCTAAGATAAGTTTTTCTTTTGTCTATATATATATATATATATATATATATATATATATATATATAAAGAAAATATATACATATATACATATATATATTAAGACAATATGTATAAAGACAATATATATATATATATATATATATATATATATATATATATATATATATATATATATATATATATATATATATTGTAATGTTTAAAACGGTTTAGATACTTCTTCTTATGCTGTTTTATGTCTTAAGAAAAAATCTTAAGCCATTCGTTGTACTGTCTATTGTCAACCCTTTTAACCAAGCTCATAATTGTTGGCTTTGCATGCAGAATAAAAAGAAAACCGTTACTGTAGGCTACCTAGTTGCCAATAATAACCAAACCTATTCTGTTGGTCATAAGAAAGCGATTTTCCTTTCATTATATCTTCCCCGCATATATATACCCACGCAAGCACCAATATTATATGTGTTGCAGACATTTCTGCCCAACAGTAGTAATAACATAGTTTTGTACAAGAAATTCGTACCCTGTGATTATGTTGGACATTATGCTTGTTATTCGCTGTTTGTTGAATAACGTTTCTTTAAGGGATGGCAAACTCGAAGACGGTTTAGTAAGACTGGCATAATTCAAAACACAGACGATGTAAATTAAAGACAAAGCTATCCATTAACAATTCCGAAAGAAAGTGTGAATAGAAAGCCAGCCAGAAAAAAAAAAACTTTCTTTTATCTTGATGGTTCTGTTTTCTCAGATTAATATCTTTTTTATCAAATATTTAAACGTTATGTCATTTGAGCTCCCTGTTTTTTTTTAATAATGATGACGTTTTATGACTAACGTCTTTGTACTTACTGTTATTATTACGAGAATTTGTAATCATTTTCTCGAAATACCTAACTTTGAACGTAATAACTATAAGCTTAGTAATTGTAATTAATACTTAATTTTATGTTTTTTTTTTAATTTTGCAGCGCTAAGCGTGTATTAAATTTTATTAATCTACGTTTTCTATCATATGCTGGAAGAAACCTATCTTGTAAAATGTCCATGGCTGTTCTAAGAAATGCGCAGTAAATGTCATTTATCCATTTGTCATTTATCCATTTGTCATTTATCCATCTGTCATTTATCCATTTGTCATTTATCCATCTGTCATTTATCAGCAATTTCCGTCATATACTTTTATAACCTTAGCTTAGGAGGTGTTAATAAATGCCCCTTATGCCGTCCTGTATCTATGTTTGCTGGTTTGTTTTATGGCATATCAAAACCTCAGTGAGTCATTTAATGGTAACACTTTTTTTAAATAGATTCATAGCGATAGTTTGGTAAAACAGGTGTGTATGTATACATATATATTTGAACCATTTTTCAATTACTCATATTTTTAGTACAATCCAAATTCTTTTAGGAAATTTACAATCTTGGATGGTTTTATTTTCGTAAAAGTTTTAACAAAGTATTTCTGGTAGTAAAACCTATTTTTACACAAGTTTGGGTGTTAACCACTTGCCCACAGCTGGGACCCTCACAGTTGCTACCACCCCGGGTAGGAACACCAGCAATTAAGAGATGGTTCCACGCTCCTCAAAACCTCCTGATCAAAGGCCTTGCTGTTGGAAGTAGTTTATCGTCTTAACCAAGACGCGGATGTAGTTTATCGTCATATCCAGGACGGCCTGTATCTATGAATCCAAGCTTCACGTATTTTTCTTTTTCTCTTTCCGGCCTGTTTATTTTCTTTTTTCTTTAAAATGCCTCTTTCATATTTTTATTTTCTCTTATATTTGCATTCATTCCAGTTAGTATTCTTCCCTTTGTTTTTAGCACCCATTCGTTAAATTAGCTATTAAATTATATCACTTAGAACCGTCCATAGTTTATCTTTACTCTCACACTTAGCCTTAAGAATATTTTTATGCAGTCGTAATTTTTTCAAAAATTGAATGCCTAATAATATTTTTACTTACGTTTGTAAATACAGGTTGCAAAATAAAACGCTTACAATTTACCTTGATAATGCTCATCAGGGGATGATATGTGTAGGTAAAGAAATATTTTCTTTTTATCTTTATTCATATTGTCTTTTTACGTATATATTTTATTTATATCTGAATTTTTACACACACACATTTATATATATATATATATATATATATATATATATATATATATATATATATATATATAATCATCGACAGACAGACTGCTTTGCTGTATCACAGTTCATCAGTGTGGTTAGACGTCCATTTGCCTCTAGCTAGGATAGAAAGCCGACTGAATTGGTGTGAGTCGGGGATTCTGCCACTAAGCCGTTGGTGCACAACAGGGACGGAGGTTAATTTAAACGTATTTATTTTTAAATAAATACACAGTGACTGAGAGAAATGGATTTGATTGACCGAAGAAGAATAACTTGAAAAGTATTAGGTTGGTGCAAAAATAATGACGTAATAATGTCGTTTTTCGACGTTAAAAATACGTCAAAAAGGACATTATTACGTCATTATTTTTGCACCAACCTAATAACTTCCTATTTTATGTATGTTTGGCCAGCGAGGACTCCTGACAAAACACCCTGTGACTTTTTTTTTCTTTTGGGACCGGTTAAAGGCGCAAGTCTACTATATCAAACCAAGATTTGGAAAAAAAAAAAAAAAACTTAAGAGGCGAATACAAGTTATGCTTTCCATACCACAAGAGTACCTGGTGAAATCAATTGACGCGATTCCTGGACAGCGCGAAATTTGGTCTCCATATCTAATTTGAAATTAAAATATCATGCCAAACACTTTTCTCTCATATTCATTTCTTGTAAAAATCATAGTTCATAAATATAAGTATTTTAAAATGGGGAATTTCAATCACCCTGTACACACACACGCGCGCGCACGCACACGCACACACACATATATATATATACATACATACACACACACACACACACATATATATATATATATATATATATATATATATATATATATATACATACATACATATTGGATGGCTAAGCTAGAGGTGGGTTTCTTCATGGAAATAATCAACCAACACGGATTAGAATACAACAATGTTGTTATAGAGCAATGTTTGCATCCAGTAATATAGGCAGTTAAATCATAGGTCCCCTCATATTTGATATCAACATAATTTCAGAGAATAATATAATTCTAGAGAAAAATATTTTTTATTTCGTGGGAAGGATCACAAATAAGAGGCGTTATGCCCAAGCGTTTTATAATTAAAAGCAATACTCCTCCGATTATGCAAAGCTGACTATTGTCCATCTTGCCAAAAGACAGTTTCAAAGACACAAAATTACTGGAATGGCCGACTGTCTCTCCAGATATTGATCCAATGGTCCATCATTAGAAAAGATTACATGAGAATGGAATTCAAGAAAGAAACAATACAAACGGCGGCGACAGATGTTAATGCCAGATGAATAGTTAACAATTGCTGAAAAGTGTAAAGTCTGTTATAGAATACCAAGGATCCTATATTCACATATATAATACAATTTATTCATTGATATAGTACATATAGCCTCATAAACATTTGTTTCTGTTAGATGGAGCATGACGGCCCAGGAAAGCAATTCATCTAGGAGAAGGAAATCCTGATTTTAAAGCTATACTACCTTGCTCTCATATCCAAAAACGAAAAGATATAGAAGTAAATCCAGACAGAAAACCCTGAGTGGATCCCGGAAGGCAGTTGGCTGTCAATACTGGCATTTTCCGGAAACTCCCGCAGTCAAGCCGGCTCCAAAAGTAATGACCAATATTTCTTTGTATTTTGTTGGTACAGCCGTGAGGTGGGGTGCATTAAAAAATATCTAGAGGGAGAAGAGGTGAATTCATACCATTCCCAAAGAGTTGCTAGATGAGAGTGAATGCTGGGTAATATGCTCACATGTGTAGAGTAGACTTGAAGCAGCAGATACATGGTTCTACAGAAGGATGCTAAGAATCCCATAGACTGGACATTTGAGTAACAAGGAAATTTTAAAGAAAATGGAACCAAAAAAACACACAAAATCTGAAAGAGATGAAAATTCTGTGAGACATAAAGAAGAAAGGCGGTTTGGAAATTTTGAAACTCACAGAACATATTGAATGTAAGTATGATAGAGGGAAACGGTGAATAAGATCCCGAGCAAGTTAGTGTAAATGGATGGCAGACCAGGGAGTGTGTGCGAATCGAACTCACTACTCCAAAATAGTGCTCTATAAAATATATAAAACTAGCTTAATTATCATTATCCCACAATCAGGCTCCCAGATTATCGATATTTACTTAAGGTTACAATCATGGGTTAGTACTAGAGGACTATCTTGCCGACCTCTAATAATGAAAGCCTTGCATGGCGCCAAAAACGTTCAGAAAGATCTAAACTGTCGTCTGCATAAAACCGCTTTCTCAGATCGATGTTTAAAAATGGCGTCGAGCAAGTGAAGCGTATAGATCTCAGCGTGGAATATTCTTCATCCGTTTATTGGCATTAAAGAATCACAAAGAACCATACCAAATAATAGAAACCACATCACTTGAGGAATTTGACAATGACAGAATATATTGAAAATAAGAGTGATAGAGGAAACAATGAATAAGATACCGGACAAGTTAGTGTAAATAGATGGCAGATCAAGTATTGTGTGGGACAGTTAAAAGGCAAACATTGCTAAGAGTTCCAAAAGATAGGAAGATATGGAGAGCTTTGATCGCCCATGTCCTTAAGTGACACGGTATAGAAAAGAAGAAAAAGTACAAACTGCACTGAACAAAACAGGAAAAGAAGTCATTTATATTTATCCGCAGATATATATTTCGTGCTGTTTTTTCTTCTTTTTTTTTTTTTTTGTAAGTTATGATCAGAATTCTTTGTTTTGCTCTCAGGTTTTAATAATCTAATTCAGTTTATGCTTTTCCGTGGTTCTTTTGATGTGGGCGAAACATGCTTGTTGAATATCGTTATTGTTTTTCAGCGTATTAAGACGTAATGATTTCGTTTGCCTATCACAGAAAAATAAACAATCAAATTGCGTAATTTTTTTTTTATTTCTTTTTTTTTTTTCGCTTCCCGCGTCTTTCAGATGTAATTTACGCACCACTTGTCATTTACAGATCGTTTCTATTTATGTCAGGGAAAGAGGAGAAATGAAATAGAGATATGTCGATTATCAGCCAATAATATCGTTCGGCGATTATCAGCCAATAATATCGTTTGGCGATTATCAGCCAATAATCTCAATGCTTGTTAGAGTACATTGAAACACGCGAAGGAAGTTATAATAAATATGCCTAAAAGGAAAAACGACAAAGCATTTTTTGTTACGGGGCCGTAATACAAATAGATAATGATAACCATTTACACTTTTAAAGGAGAAATTAGTTTATATGTCTTTGTTTTTGTTGCCACATTCGAAAGCTATTAGTGTTTGGTAAATTATCTCGACAAAAGTGGAAATAGATTATCTAATGTCTAGTGGAAACTTTTGTGAAATTTATCGAAATTTCAAAGCGGAGGCACAGAATAAATATTATGTAATTTAGAATATAAAAAATGATCCCAAATATTTATCTTCTTGTATTACATATATTTTTTTTACATATATAAATTCATACATTAATTTTACACTTCGTAAGCGTAGCTCAGCTTACGAGAGTGGGTTGAAATGTTCATGGACTGACTATGAAGGAGTGATGCTAGAACTGTGCAATCTTGCATGTATTAATTTCAACTCTTCTTATTAATAACCTCATTGTTTCTTTCCAGGTACAAGGTTAGGCTGAAAAGTTCATAGGCTGACTATGAAGGAGTGATGCTAAAGCTGTGCAATCTTGCATGTATTAATTTCAACTCTTCTTATTAATAATTGCATTGCCATCAACCGCCATCTGATTGGTCAAAAATGACTGCCGATCAAAAAGTCATCAACAGCAGGAAAAAGTAATCAGCAACTGGTTCCTAGTCAAGTGTTTTTTTTTTAAATACGGTGATAAAATTAAAGGATTGAGTGACAATCGAACTAACTGATCCGTAATAGCGATGCATAATATATATAAAGCGTAGAAAATCCTTCATCCAACACCGTGAACTGGCATTAATGCATCACAAAGAACCGTGCCAAATAACAGAAACCACATCACTTGAGGACTTCAGTGGCTGCAAAAACTAAATTGGATAGTACATATAACTAGAAGAAAGAATAATGACATAATCAGGATACTAATCTTTGACATTATTTCAAACAGAAGACAAGAAAGAAAGTTCCAATTCACTACTGAAGAGAGCAATAACAGCCGCAGGACTTGAGTAACTTATTTTGCTGAAAAATTGTTTTAAGGAGATAAATTTCAACCGCCAGCAACACTGAATGGATATCGAATGTTTCCTTATAAGGAAACGACTAATATTACAATTAAGGCAATCATCATCACCATCATCATCCGTCGACCTTCCTATGTTTGATCGGAACTCCATTGACAATCCCCTCTTCACACATTTCGGTCCTGTATTGCTGTTTCCCCATCCCCAATATCCAACACTGAGTCCCAGGCTATGGTGTCTGAGAAGGTCAATTTTCGTGAGAAGACACTTCCAGAAGTATTCCATAGTATGCGATGATTTCCTTGTCCGCTCGGTAGCAGTAGCCGGCAAACTGCAATCGCTTATGTTTGAGCTTAAGAGAGAATGGTTTTAATTCTCCGTGAATTGTTAAGCGTTGTATGGCATCTCCAACTGATGTTCTGGGTTTTTCTAAGTAGATTGGTATATGTTCCATCCAGTCGTCTTTCAAAAAGAACTGATAATGTCCAAGTTGCTGATTCATGCAGTCGGACTGGTTCAATCAATGTGCGAAAGGTTTTGACTTTTAAGGAGGATGGAAGGTTCGAGCGCCAAATCTTGTGAGGTTTGTTACACGCATCCCTTGCAAGAGCTTTGCGGATGTTGAAGTCTTTTTGGGAATCTATTATATGAGATCCAAAATAATTGAAGTCCTCAACTCTTTTAATAGCTGTATTACTGAGTGACTTCAAGGCAATGAGCCAATGCAAGCCGCTCAAGAGATAGAGACAGAATTATTTACACCGTTTAGTTTCGTCTAACACGTGAAAATGACAAGACACTCGTGAGAATCGAACTTACTACGCTAATTAATTGATCCACGAAACTATCCTAATGTTATACCATTATCAGTAAATTATAAAATCTTACATATATATAGAGGAGCAAAATAACCATTAAATTTTCATGTGAACTTGTGAATGAAAATCTATAAGAACATATATATATATATATATATATATATATATATATATATATAGCATTAGATATAAATCACAACAAAGACGTAACTTACATTTTAAAAGTGAATAAATATTCCGAATATACTACGTTCTTTATCGACGCGTGGATCTGTGACAATGGGTCCCCGCTCGATTGATTAGGACACCCACGTAGTCAAGTGGGACTGCATATAACAACTCAGGTTTTATAATAAGCAATCATTGACCACCAACTGCATCGCCATTAAATCGAGAGATTTAAAGGAACCAATCGCTGTTTATAAGCGGGAGAAAAGAAATAAAATATTGTTTTTAATTAATGTTCACCCTACAAAAGGTCCAAGAACCTCTCAAGTTATAGGATTACTGAAGGAAGTTGTTATAAGAGCGGAAAGGATAAAAGGTAAGAAGTGAAGTTTTATGAGGACATGTGAATAGGATAGCCATTAACACTCGACTTGATTGTACTGATCGAGAAAGCAACCTCTTGAGGGTTGGATCGAAATAAATAAATAATTCGGGATCAAGTGATACTTGGTCTGAAGGTAGGGAATTCCATTCATGTGCGTGTATATTTAGGCTGCATTCTAGATAAGGGTAAGTAAGAATCCGTGCGTCAAGATATAAACAGTAGCAGTCAGAGTCGCAGTCATGGAGAGTTGCTGCCAAGGTCGCCGAGTCATTAGAGTATGTTAAGTCGAGGGTAGATTTCTTGGTAGAAAGATCTGGTCCGTTAGTCTGTCATGATGGAAGATATAAATAGTAGTGAAGATGCCTTACTTGTCACTTGTCTACTCCCAGACAGTGTTTAACGGAAAGAACAGACTTCTTTTTCACCAAGCCAATATATCGAGAGAGCCATAGACGAGATTTTTCTCCTTGAGCGATATTTCGGCTTCAGTTTCCTTTATTGGACATACATCGAATCATTTCCAGTTTTATACAAAACTACATTAACTGATATTGAATCATTTATCTTCACAACTGTACAAGTGAACGCAAGCACTCTTTTAGTCATTGATTCTCATTGATACGCAATCAACTTTAATAGAAATGTTAAAAACACTATGAAAGTATAAACATATATTTTCATCGTAAAAATACCAATGAGAAATTTTTGAAGAAAAAATTAACAGCAATACATTTTTACAAACGAAATTACGAATGCTCCCAAGAAAATTAAATTTCAGCATAAGAAGTTGATATGTCGCTAAACAAACAAATAAATCCTTAAATAATTGTCTATATTTCTGAAATGAGGTATTGTAACTATTTACATTATTCATATCATTCGGACTGTTGTCCTCATCTTCATTGTTATATTGATAGTTCAGTAGATAAAAGCGTTGAATGAGTAATGTAAAAAGTGACGTGACCCAAAGAGTTATGAGTTCCATACATGGCAAAAGCAGAAGGAATAAAAACTTGGAAGGGAATAAAATGAAACTGGACACATGGCACGAGAAATTAGAACAACCTACCCTGAAATTCTAGCGTGTAATCCCTGAAGAATACCGGAGAGCACAACGACCGAAACGTCGTGAATATGGCAATAAATATGATGAGAACAGTCCGAACGGTGTAACTAGTGTAAATAAATGTTAAAAAGTGTTACTTTTTCTATTAAAGTACCTCTGTCTCTTTATTACAATTCTTTTTTTCTTTGTTTTAATCTTCATTTTCGGGATTAGTTAATATTAATTTTATCAACAACAAATCAGTAAAATACAACTTTCTTTATTATGTTCATTTCCAGAAATATTTGCTTCTTGTTTTGTTTTTGCTTCCACTTCTAAAACAAGACTTGCATCCATTACCCGATTGGATAGAATATATATATATATATATATATATATATATATATATATATATATATATGATATATAAAATATATATATTTGTGATATATATATATATATTGAATGAATTAAGCAAGCTTTATAGTTGACGCGAACTTTTGAATTCCCAGACTGATTCTTGGGTTTAAAATAAATATATATATATATATCCTGTAAAAACAAATAAAAATTGTTTAAGCGTATTACCGAACAAAACAACGATAAATGTAAGTGTTTAACAGCATAATTTAACCATTCTTTTTTAAACGGAATATAAAAGTGCGAGTAAAATCAACGTCTTGTTATTATGTTGTTCTTTTTGCCCTGAATATAATTATTGGCGACTCTCTAGGAGAAATTCATCAAATAATAAAGTCATGTTCTTCCAATAAAAGTGTTCTTCATACGATATCACAAATAAAAATTTAAGAAATAAAAAAAATAATACTTCACTTTTAAGAAATTGGCTATTCCTGATCATGTTGGCAACATTTAATCCATCTTTGATGGATTAAATGTTGCCAGCATTTTAAAACGTCTACTCCTACAATGGAGGTGCTCATAGTTTAATGACATCCGATAGCAAGGCCGGCGATCAGGTGATTGAAGGTTTTGAGGAACGCGGAACGACCTCTTAATTGCAGTTGTTCCCAGGCCCACCCTGACCTTGGGTGGCAGCACCTGTTAAAGTCCCAGTTAAGGGTAAATAGTTAACACCCAAACTGGGATCAAAACACTATGCAAAGAAAATTACGAATGTACTCATGAAAATTAAATTTCGCCATTAAATGTTCCATAAGAAGTTGATATTCTGCTAAACAAACAAACTGATAGTTTAACGTATATTGGCGCTAACAACGGAATCGGCAAATTAAGTTAACATTACCGACTAGTATGCTGCATTCACTTTTACACAAATACCCTTGGGAGAGGGATGAATCAATTCCCCCACCAAGACACGCATTAGCTCTGAGTTAAAATAGCAGGGTAGACCGTGCTCTCTAGCCTTGAGTGAAAATCAGTCTAAGAGAAAGACAACATTGAATTTCAAACCGTGGGTAATTTAGTGCAAATCCTTCTGCTGTCTTTTCCAAGAAGCCACAGTAATTAGTAAATATTAAAGACAATGAAGCTGTGGAGAGTCATTATCGCTTACATCCGGAAGGGTCATTGCATTTTAAATAATCATAGTCTGCACGAATATTAACGATGCCCGAAAAGAGCAAAGCAAGTAAACGAAAAAGATAAGTGACATTCCTCTTCATTTTAGATGACATGCTTCTATTTGCGAATAAGGAGAGCGTTGTAGTTCGTCTAACAAGTCAGTTGGGGTCTTTTTTTTTTTAATGAATTCTAAAGTGGTCCTCTGTGCGAGTTCCTTTGATTTGCCACCCATTGATTTCTCCCAACTTAGCTGCAGAGAAATCAACTGAATGTTGTCAAAACTAGCAATCAACCAGCATAAATCTATAAACTCATATTTCTTACACTAACATCAAAAGACCATTTCATTTCGCTCACAAGGAAATTCTTATAGATTTTCGTACAACAGACAGAAAGAAACAGCTTGAAATACCATTTATGTCTCCTTGATATAATCAAGGGAAAAATTAGATAAAAGTAAATTTGTCACATCAGAATTCTTATTATCTTCAAAGTTCGTAGTAACATGTCGGAACGAACAACTATAATAGGTCTGGGCTAAAGTCTTTGCCCAATTATTTCAGCCTCATTATAAGTGTCGACATATTTTGCCGCCAATTGGTGCTGAGGAGGTATTTATTTGGACCACAGTGGTAGTAGTTAATCTTCTTTCTATGACAGGCGAGATGTTGAACGTTGATACTTTTTCAAGAGGAAATCGCAACCATTTGAATAAAACAGTGGAATTCGACTTCAAATAAAAGCCAGTATTTTGACTGTTGCTTTCAGTGGCTTTTCAATCATATGCGGAGTGATCCGAAAGTTCTGAATCTTACGGCTACGATATCTGTTTGCAGTAATTCCAAATTATTGCTTTATTCGCCGGCCTTCTTATAATATATTGCTTTCTCAGGTGAATATTTCCATTGCTTTCAATATTTTCTTGCTTTTTTTTTATTTCAGAACCAACTTTAAAAAAATGAAGGAGTCGACGATATCGGGAATCGGAAATTAAAACCTCTCAACATTGTTGATATTTTATTTTTTTACTCTAAAATGCATTGTGCTGCAGTAAATCTATGATCTCATACAAAATGTCTACCATAATGACTACACTTCCTATGCAACGGTTAAACATTAAGGTATTAAATGTTTTCGGACAGACTGCGGAAGGAACCATTTTTGAAAAATGGAATTATTTATCGAAGTAATGAAAGTCAAGTCATCAGTATCGGACCTAGAGAAGAAAAAAACATACTTTTTGTCGCTCAGGGGATAGATTCTGTGGAGGTAACCTTCTGCAGGCGCGAAAAAGAGTAACATGTTGACCGGTTGCTTTTTTATATTTGAGATCATCGGCTACGTAAGGAGATAAAGGCAAAGAATTTGTCCCAATATTCAAGAAGTGAACCAAAGATGTTCTCTCAGGATAAGCTTAATGATTTGCCGAAGTACTTCGATTTCCCCAAAGAGACTGCAGAGTTTTTGAGGCCTAGATTTAAAAGAAAGGAACTATTATATATAGGAAAAGCCTTCTCTTGATACTGTAATTGGAAAAAAGGGATTTATCCCATATTTCATATCTTTTACTATTGTAATTGGTCTGCTGAAGAAACTCGACATTTTCATAGTAATTTTTCTCCCGATACAAGACCTCGCTAATTTTTTCTCATTGTCCCTTGGATATTTCACCTGCCGTTAGGGGTGGTAGCTCTAAAAACAGTCTAAAATAGAAACCTTTCCATTATTTTAACACCATGGTCATTAACAGCTTTTACTCATTCTTGAATGAAACATGCCAAATTTTGGCAAATGTCCTTGAAAAAAATAAACATAAATGAACACTATTAGCATGTAGGTAGATAAATAAATTTAAAAAGTCCACAGTCTTTTTGGTTTGGTTGGTATGTCCAAAAATTTGCATTGCATTCAGAGGGAATGGTAAAATAAAAAAAATGATAAAAATAAAAATAAAAAAATCTAAAGGCCGGCACCAAACATCTAACATGTTCCATTCAGAAAATATTACACTGCCACTGTTTCATATTAAGATTGGATTAATGAAATACTTTGCCTTATCAAAGAACGAAATTTTTATGTTTATTACCAAAGTTTTCCTAGTTCCTTCGAAGGTAAATTTCATGCGGACACATTTACAGAACCTGAAACTAGACAACATATTTTTGATACCAAATTCAATGGTGTAAGGTTGGCCAGAAACGAAAAGTTTCAAAGAAACAATAAGTTTCTTGGTTAATAATAATGTTCCAAATTACAAAGAAATTGTGAGAAATGCAGTAACCAATTTTAAAATAATGAGTTAGGTTGCTGTGGTGAAAGCGTGTCAGTACAGATGAAAAAGAGGCCAAGCATGCGGACATGTCTACCGAAGCTACTGACATCTGGGTTTTCCCCATTAGAAGCAGAACAGCTTGGCATGTTCAGATACGGTCCTCTCAGAAACTTGTCGATCTTTGTTAAACTGTAACATGTCAATAAAAACGATGGGAATACGAACAGTCAGCAGTTAGTGATACTCTGGCTCTTGTGAAGACGTCCCCTTGTCGAATTTTGTTCCGGGAGTTGTGTGCTGCCTGCCGTTCTATGGCTCATGTGGTCTCACTATTCATTACTCAGTTTTCTTTTCTTTGTCTGCTACCTCGTAATACACACTCTTGCCTTATTTTAAAACTGTTGCAATTTTTTTGTCTTGTTTTTACAATGATGTTCACGCTGAACAAAGATCAGGAGCCACTCAAGGTAGAGATGCACAATTTATTGGGATATGTGGGGATGATAACGGTTAAACTTAGACTTGAACAGGTTAAGATTGTAGTGATCGGAGAAGCATTCTCTTGGGAGTCCCTTCCACAAAGCAGCGGTTCGAGGGATGAACGGAGAGAATGATTTCACTGGGATATCCAGTAAATGGAAACACGGTACCAGCAACGTTGAGATATAATTATAATGGTGAACTAATGTTGGTTCTTTAATAGGGATACACCAGAAAAAAATCTCCAAACGACAGCTTGCCAAACGTAAATTTGAAGGAAAAAGAACACTGATTAGTTACCAAATCTTTTTTTAAAAGCAAGCCATGTCCATTCACGGCATAGGCGATCATGGATCTTTCTTTTTTCCTTATTTGTGAATAGCCGTTAATTCTTGAGAAATATAGTGAGGTTGTTTCCCGTTGTCTTCTCCACGGTTTAAAATTGAGTGTTATCATTCTACTGTAACAGAGCACTGACGCTGTTTAAACGTTTAATTGCATGAAATTTCAGGATGGTTATTGGGAGGGATTGCTAATTAGTTAATAATTATTAAAATTATCAAGAGAATAGGATGAATGCTTGAAAAAAACAGGGAAAACGGAACGGATTAAAATTTGTTTTAAAATAATAAAAATGAATTTAGGGACAGTTTCAAGGAGAATCAAACCCAGAACTAACGAGAAAATATTTAGTAAAATCCCAATACTATTTACATCCACCGACAAAGAGACATGATAAATTCGAAAGTTTGTTTACATTATGTTATCTGTCCCAAACACTTGTGGTCACAAAATGATCCAAATTATTCTAGACAAAGAACAATACATGTTTTTTTTTTCTTTTATCCTCAAGATTAGGAATTGTTTATGTTGATCGGCCAAGAAGACAATTTACAGAAATATATTTAGGGAGATTCCAAACAAAGGGACTAGCATGTTGTTAAGTAACAAGATATCCTAAGATTATGACGGTCGAGGTGGAAGAGTTAAATATATCAGTCAAATTTGTGGAGGTCGTATGTATAAACTATATCTTTCATCATCAACCTCCGTTTTGACAGAGTCACAACTGAAGAAAATTATACTGATAGGTGCCCAGCCCTGGAGAACAGCTGCCCAAGGCCGCGCCCTCTCATTGCACCAAAGTGAGGGAACGGTGCTCGCACCGAGGCCAGCGTAAACGACGGTTGCGGGGGATGTGAACAATCTTTGTTGCTAGCCCGGATGTACGCGCTCAGGTCCTGTTGTAGAGTAATTTTCACAGTGGAAGCTTGTATTTCACTAAGTCGGTCCTAAATTAGGTTCGACGTACAAAACGTTAGGAAATTGAAATAATAGTTATTGACGCAGCAATCTAGTTGTGGGACTCATACTTTAATGTCCGGCATCGACTGACTCACAGAACTCCCTCAGCTTCACATGGCGACTGCTACTACTACTACTTATCTGTGGGAGGATCTATTTACAATAGAAATAGGTACCTTCCGGTATAACAGGTCCCCACCTTAAAAACTGACCTTGTGTCACAACTGGTCTTTGTGAGGAGACAGAGTAAATACCTAGTTTCCACAGCACCACAAATTGCTACAAAGCTAAAACATTACCCTAAAAACTCGTGTCATGTTCTTAAATAGCTTCATCAGACCAAGACTTTTATGTGGATGTCATGGGTGGCACCAAACTCGTGCAGAAATAGCGAAACTTAAAGTTGTACACAATGGTTAAAAATGGTTTCAAGGGAGTGAACCCTGTAGATCATACCAAGGACCATCCTTTTTCGAAACGCATGGACGAACATTACAGAAGAACAAAAATCTGTAGCAAATAACAGAAAGCACATAATCGGTGGAGTTTTCACAGCAGAACACTTGAAAAAGGTAACACTTGTGATTCGAAGAAAAAATAATAACATCATCAAAATGTTGGTGTTCGCATTACTTCAAAAAAATGTTAGAAACGAAGCCGCCATCAAACCTGGAAAAAGCAATAACAATGGACTAAAGAAACTTATTTTAATTCTTTTTTTTTTTTAATAGAAAGAATTTATAGTACTGGCTGCTCGGTCAATGAATGTGGAATGTTTCCGTATTGGTTTACGTCTGATATAAGCATTACCATTACCATTCCTAAAGAGAGTATTCAGCATTATTACAGCTCATGTAAATAAGAAGAAAAATTTCAATTTTCGTGTCGAATACTTTGAGGCCTGCCGATATCATGTTGTGAAGTCGAATCAGTCGCCGTCGGGACAGAAGCACAAGTTAAGAAACACAGCGATGAAAATCACGAACGGAAGACCAGAATATCGCGATATCTCGCGGGGAGGAACCAATCTTTCACTTGATTGGCTGGGCTATTTGTATGTGCGCATGCACATACATAACATTGTCTGTAATCATCGTAATGATTATTAGTATTAAGACAGGCCATCATGCCAAGACTCATTTACACTTTACCTGCAAGCTAAAAATCTATATCATCAGAATGTTGATCCGTACTTCCGTTGCTATATTAACCGATATAGCGCCATCATATAGACCTATATATCAAATAGCAGTATATTAACAGATATAACACCCTAATATCGCAATATATAACAAACGGCACAATATTAACCGAGACATATCACTATCATATAGCGCTATATATTATTTAACACTATATTAACACAGTGCATTATCATATATCTTGTATAACGCAATCATATCAAAATAAATATATCATATGTTACAATATTACCAGGTATAACAATATCATATAGCCCTATATATTGTGTAACATTATATTAACACAGGGGTCTTGTAATAAGAACAGAACCAGTGAATAAACTTATACCAAAGCTTTATTGCACTTTACTCTGACTACTCATCTACTGACGTATTTTTTATACCTCCTAAATCTTAAAGGGAGGTAACTGATGATTTATCAGTACGGGTCTATCATATACCATGATATATGATGTATGACATCATCATATTGCAGTATACATCATATGGCACAACATTAACTGAGATATATATATATCATTATGTATTAGCATAGATGTATCTCTATAATATACCACGATATATCATATCGCCCTCTAGAAATACCGATATAGCGCCATCGTATAACACTATATATCAAGTAGCTCTATATTAAAAAAGATGTAGTGCCATCATATAGCATTATATATCATGTAGCATTATATCAACACAAATATAGCACCCTCATATAGTTCTATATATTATATAACAATTATAGCAATAAAGATATAGCAACATCATGCTGTATTATATAATATAAAGCACTATATTAACACAGATATAGCGCCATCATATACCACTACGCGTCTTATTAAGCCAGATATGACGCTATCCTATGGCAGTATATTAACTCATATGCAGCCCTATTCCATAGGACTATATATTATACAGCAATATATTAACACAGCTGTAGCAACATCATAAATCAGAATATATTATATAGCACTATCTGGATTGTTATGGGATATCCATCTTCTTTTTTCACACGAATGAGGAAGAAATTTGAGGCAGTAGAAATGTGGTTGTACAGAAGGATGCTGACAATTCATCGCGTTCGTTTGATTCCTCGTACATCTTATTACAAATTATTTTACATTCATTTACGTGTTAATACCCTTGGCAAAGGTATGAATCATCTTCTTCTCTCCCCAGCTATGGTTAAATAGCAGGACAGACTGGTTCCATAGCCTTGGATGGCAACTGGTCTACCGCAGAAAGAAATAGCAACCTACTGGGGGAAAAATCTGTTTCGTCAGTCATGAATCGAAAGATACATGATCGCCTAAACGTGCATCACGGATAGCACACAACGGACTGATTGACATTTTTCTACTTTCTTATTCCACACTCTTTTCTCATTTCTAATATTTGTTTTGTTTTGTTTTTTAATTCATCCTTAATTCAATAATTTATCCTTGATTCTGTGTCCTTTTTTTTTTCTTTTATCGACAGCTATTTAAAAATGCCGTTCTTTAGATCCAGATAAAAAAGTGAACACACGATTAATACATGATTTATCGACGCGAAAAGTGGAATCGTCGAGTTCATATTCCAATCTAAATTACTGCGTTTAATTTTTCACCAACGCACTTGGAAAACTCATAATGCATTTCTTCTCCTACGAGTTAAGTAGAAGGGTAGATTGGCATCTTGAGCCTTTAATAGCAACCAGTTAACACTTCATTCGAAACGTGGGAAAACCTCTCCACTATTCCTCGTAAGTCACAGCTAATGAAAAAGGGAATCTAAAAAGATCCCTCATCGCCTAAATCATGAAGGGTCATGGCTTTTAGAAAGATAACTTATGTGTTGTTCTTTCTCGTTACATTAGTAATATATACACACATATATATATACACACATATATATATACACACAGACACGAGCGTGCATATATAGTTATTTACTAAGCGTAGCTTAGATTTGGTACAAGGCCATAAATATAGAGCATATAATGTGGAGCAAACTTATTACTCACTCGTAATAGATCTAGAGAGACAAACTTGCTACCATTACGCCGCGTCGAAATGAAGGCCCCACGTCCATCATATATAATTCTTTTTACAATAAACTTTATATTAAATGGATATTTTTAAAAAAAAGAAAGAAAATAAATCACCGTTTTTATCAACAGTGAAATTAATTTTTATCTGCCTATAGACTGAAAGTCATTAAATAGAATGTGCCTCACAACATCGACAGGAATCGAACCTGTATTCCTGTAGACAATGTTTTCATTATTTGAAAAAAAAATGGGCTATCTAATGAAACACACCTATCAAGTAAATATCACTTTAAGAATAATGAGTAATGATTTCGCATTAAACGTCCAATGATTCCGTTATATAATCTGTATTAACCTTTTTAATCCGAGAAATGACTTTCAAGCGATCCGCGCTATTAAGCTACTAGAAGCCATTACAGCAAACTAAACCTCAATTATTCTTTATCCATATCTCTCGTTGCAGGTTTTCTAAGCCCGGCTTAGATGTGGCGCAAGGCCGAAAGTATGGGGCACCCAGTGAGGATTGAACTCACTAATAAGTCGTAATTGATCTAGTAAGACAAGCTTTCTAACCATTACACCACGTCGAGGTACCCTTTTTTTTCTAAGCGTAGCTTAGATGTGGCACAAGGCCGAAAGTAGGTGGCACCCAGTGAGGATCGAACTCACTACTCAGTTGTAATTGTATTGTTTTTGATATATAAAAATATATAACGTTATCTCATATATATATATGTGTGTGTGTGTGTGTGTGTATGTGTGTGTGTGATAAAGTAGAGTTTATGTGCGTGAGTATATATATATATATATATATAAGTGGACATTGAATTCAGTGGCGACAACTTATTTCATGATTAAACGCAATCGCCAGGCCTGACGATCGTGTTTAAGTATCGCGGCTAAGTGTTGACTTCAATGTCCACTTATATATATATATATATATATATATATTGCACACTATATATATATATATATATATATATATATATATATATATATATATATATATATATATATATATATATATATATATATCTTCTGTTTATTTAGGCAACAAATGTTCTTTAAAGGCAAATATTATTAAAGACAATAGACATTATTTTTCGATTATGAATGATCCTTCTCAGACAAGGAGGACATTTCGTCAGAAAATATATTTCTTCCGAAATGGACATCGGATAATTTCTGCCGGAATTTCATCCTCGACTGAGAAGGTCCATATGTATATATATATATATTCATGAGACTTTTGAACAAATATTTTTTACCGCCCCCTCTCTTTATGAAGTATTTCATTTGTGGCTACAGCATAATTCCGCAAGTTAACAAAGGTGACTTGATCAATAATTAATAATTCCGTAGCGCGATTCAGAGAATAATTTAATTTCGACTTGAATTTTTTATTGCATAATATAGATGATGAGAATTGCTGGATTAAGTGAATTTCCAAGGAAGGAAAATTTGCTGAATAAATATAAATGTTGTTTTTTTTTTTTTGTCTTGATCTGTGGGTTAAATGTTTCAATTACTTATGTTATCTTAACCTTCTGTTTTCCCCATCGCTTTCTATTCTTTTTTTTTCTTTTTACAAAAAGTACTGAGCCATTCCTTCAATGTGCATTCATCACAATAGTTCATTTAATCAATGGCTCCTAAAACACATCTAATATGTATAACAGGATAAGATATTTACGGATGAAATCGATCATGGGAAGTGAGAATACAAATCAAAGAGAAAAATATACAAAACAAGGAAATCTTTGTACGCGTGTGCGTATGATTGCAAAGAAAGCAAATGCTACGGAACTGAACACATTTTGAAGCGAGCCATTGTTTTCTGGAAGGCACTTTAATCTCTTATACCTGCATGCGAAGGGCTACGTAAGATCAAATTTCATGAATTTATTAACGATTTGTCGGAAGGAACGTATGTAACAACGTCTGATTCTGCTAATCTGGGCAGCATTTATTGTCTCACATAGTCCAGGACCCGATGCTATGGATCTATACAAAAATCTTTCTGGAACCCCCGATACAAAGACTAATTGACACGCACACAGACACCAGACTTCACAACTTTGGATTTTTTTTTTTTTTCTGAGAGGGCTATTTGAAATCAGATGTTTATTAGACGCGCCCAAGAAATAACTTAAAGAAAGAATTAAATATGAATGCAGTAAAATGGCAGAGGAAATCCCTCGACGTGTTAATGAATTATGCAGGCAAAGAATTGAAATGTCTTTTGAAAGAGAATGAAGACATTTTGAACGGCACATATAACAATTAAATAACTAGGAAATAAAATTGTCATGTGTAATTATACTTTTAATAAATTATTCCTATAGTGCACGTTTTTTGCCCCACCCTATCACTCTCTCTCTCTCACACACATATATATATATATATATATATATATATATATATATATATATATATATATATATATATATATGGGTGTGTTAAATATTGATATTCCATATATTGTTGGTCTATATGGCTAGACTTCTATTTCTACAAAGTCTCTCTCTCTTTTTTATTGAGCACTATGTTAAGCGAAATATGAAAATAAAGCAAATTTATATGTGTGTGCGTGTGTGTGTGTGCATGTGCGTGTCTGTATGTATGTGAGTGTGTGCGTGATCTCTAAGGAAGTGATGGATTTTTATTTATTAATCCGACAGAACTTGTTGCTTAAACTTTATTTTTAGTGGATACCCATATTTGAGTAGACGTTCCGTTTACTTATTAAACAGTGGGTATCCACTAAAAATAGTGTGTAAGTAATAAAATATGCTGTATTAACAAATAAAAAACCATCACTTCTTCTGAAATTGCTTTACGTTAGGATACTAAATTGCAATATATATATATATATATATATATATATATATATATATATATATATATATATATATATACTGATGTTTTTAAATTTCGCCAAAGCCTTTGTAAACATAATACCTCACCAAAGAGAAATAATTTTACATTGCCGCAAATCCATTTTATTCCATAATGGAGCAACCTGGATTAAGATATCAAAAATGGCGGATTTGATGTATCACAAGTTTCGTTTGATGGTGCTGAGATTTCTAAATTTATAGGCCTACCTATTTTATATTAAATTAACTAAATCGTTGATATAAACAACTACGGTCTATATAGGGATGACGGTCTTGCTGATAGCGCCAAACAAAAGAAGAAGTAATGACACCATTAGAAAAGCGCCTTTCAAACAATTCAAAAGCCTCGGCTTTGAAATAGAAGTCGAAATAAATAAATAAAAAAGTCGTTATTTAGACGTAGTATTGAATCTTCATACTGGCAGCGTCTCCCCGTACATGAAATCTAGCGCAAAGTTGAAATATGTTAGTATTAGATCCAACCACACTCCGAATACAATTAAGCACATCCCCAAATGTATAGAGTCGAAGTTATCCAGACACTCTTCTAGTAGTACATTTTTTGAGGTAAAAAAGAAACAATATGAGAAGAATTTGAAGGTAGAGAGTCACAAAACCAAACTAGAATTTAAACCTCAGCAAATTAAACAACATACGAAGAACAATTGAGGAAAAGAAAATATTATTTGGTTTAACCTGCTTTTTAAGTTAAAATATAAAATTGGTAAATTTTTTTTCAAGTTGCTTTTCCAAAAAATTCAGAATTACATAAGATATTCAATAAAAATACAGTTAAATTAAGCTATAGTTGCACTAGTAATTTAGAAACTATAATAAATAGAAAAAATACCAGAAATCTCAAAACTAACGTGCAGTAAATTATAACAAGTAATTTATGCAACTGCAGAAATAAGAATAGATGCCCATTAAATAGATCTTGTAAAACAAACTATAATTTATAATTTATAAAACAGGAGTAACAGATATGAATTCTCAAATTAAACGTATATAGGATGTACAGAAGGTTCTTTTAAGCGTAGATGGTATAACTATAGATCATCCTTTAAGCTAGCAAATCTTAGATACTCCAAGATACTTGTTAGCCATATGTGGAATTTAAAAGAAAAAAAAACAAGGATCCGTCCATAAGGTGGAAAGTTTTTAAAAAGGCAAAACCATAAAACTATCATAACCGCATTTACAACCTATGTCAACATGAGAAATTATGACATTTCTGAATTCAAAAAATCTTTTAAACTAGAAATCTGAAATTTTAAGTCCTTGCCTTCATATCAAAAATTTTTATTAAGTGAATATGAGGCTGGATAAAAAAATATTATTTAGAACCTCGCTGTTGTATTTACAATATGTCTGCTTTTCTTCACTTCCCACTCTCATATATTTACTATACACTCTTCCTTACAGTTATGTTACATTTGTTCTTTTTCTTTTCTTCTTCTTCCTTTTCTTTATGTATTTACGATACGCTTGCTTTTCTCTCCTTATCTACACCCTTTCTTCTTCTTCTCCCTTCTCCACACATCCCTCCTTTATATTACACTTAACGCCATGGGTTTGATCTTCCTGCGTTTATTTATTTTTGAAAATAATAATGTAACGTTCTTTGTGGGTTTTTTTTTAAATAAAAAGCTTTATGTGGTCAGTCGATAAAAAATTGCCCGATGAGACCGTAAGGTATTCAACTGACCTACTGATTCTTAAAGTATATATATATATATATATATATATATATATAGAAAATATACATACTTATACTTGATGTGAAAATAATTTTACATACTGTAAGTGATTCTAATACATTTACTTGTTTTAAAAAGAAATATAGTATGTTAAAAATTAAAAGTGATTTTTTTAAAAATCGTAGTTAAGTAAAACATATTCTAACCTAAACAACCCCCCAAAACTTTTTAAGTATACAAATAGAAAAAAATGCCGTAAGAATTTTTGCCGTTAACAATAAATTTCTAAAAAATCCAGACGACATGCATTTAACGGATGTCAGAACTCATTGAAAAATACATCCCTACCCCCTACCAAAGCGTAACTAATAACTGATACATCAAAATACAGTGATGATGAACTTGCAAAAACCCCTTGTCTAGATGAATGGATTTCTCTGTATCCTTGGAAACGTGAATTAAGATTTTTTGCCGTGTTTTAGTAATAAGTTACTCCAAAATTCGCTTGAGGATGAAATGGAACTAATGTCTTTAATTTAATTACAAAATTAAATTCGAGGCTTTTAGCTTCCATTTTTGAAACAGGGTTAGAACTGTATAGCGAAAAAGCCATATTTTAAATCAATTAATTTATAACATATATATATATATATGTGTGTGTGCATGTGTGTGTGTGTGTGCGCGCGTGTGTGTGTGTGTGTGTGTGTGCATGTGTGTGTGTGTGCGCGTGTGTGTGTGTGCATGTGTGTGTGTGTGTGCGCGCGCGCGTGTGTGTGTGTGTATTTATGCAGCAATCCCTCTTTCATGCACATTTCTTTGTATACAACAGACAAGGGGCTTTGATTTAGTTTTTTATACAATTTCTCATGTGATCTAATTTTTTTTTCTTTTCGGATGATAAATTATATAAAAACTAGACATTTGTTCTTTTTATCCGAGTGATTTTGGCTATACACTTAGCCATTTTCAATGTTGAAATATATTAAATGTTAACAAGAAATAGATTGTTGTACGTATCTATGTATGTATGTATGAACATGGACACAATATCTTGGCGGTGTTTTGAAAAAGAACACATTATATCAATACATACATACAACAAACAATTTCTTGTTAACAGTTAATATATTTCATCCTTGAAAATGACTAAGTGTATAGCCGAAAGCGTTCGAATAAAAAGAACAATTGAACAGTTTTATATAA